>CABFVZ010002376.1:0-10849 GCA_902151445.1 Timema monikensis | reverse complement strand
TCAGGCTCTAGCTCAGGATCTGGCTCAGGATCTGGCTCAGGCTCTGGCTCAGGCTCTGGCTCAGGATCTGGCTCAGGCTCTGGCTCTGGATCAGGCTCTGGCTCAGGATCTGGCTCAGGATCTGGATCAGGATCTGGTTCAGGCTCTAGCTCAGGATCTGGCTCAGGCTCTGGCTCAGGATCTGGCTCAGGATCTGGCTCAGGCTCTGGCTCACCGAATGAGAGTTCAATTGGAGAGTCACAAGAGCGAGATGAGGGTGGATATTCAACAAACTTATCCCTTCCAAAGGTTTCACCTTCAGCTCATCTCTTTTCAATTTTCAATAACCCTTTTACCGTTCCAAGGTGATGCCTCCTTCCACGATTTAGTCACGATTGATATTTAAACCGAATGTCAATTACTTTAGTATTATTATAATGAGTTTCATTAAGTGAAATTACTATAGATATATCTCACTCTCCACTTTATGGTCTTAAATCATCCAAGAAACTACATTTATCAAGCACGCCTGCCTTCCTTTCAGAATAAAAATTCATTATACGTTTTCCGATATTAAGTGGCACTCGATATATTGTACTAATAATATTTATTGCTTAAATCCTGTCTTATATATAAGACAGGATTATATACACAATTAGTTTATACAAATGTTAATAATCTAGATTTATTAAGATTTACATTTTATAGCTGAAGTTTTAGACACAGCAAGTTATGTTTTCTCTATTAATATTGCCTTAAAGTGATTATTTTATTTGACAAAGCTGAACATTTGGGACCTCAGTAATTCTGTCTTTCAAACCAGTTTTTTTTAACCAAATATCTGGTTTAAAATAGTCAATTCTTACTTAGATAGTAACCATCCTCATTACAGCCAGAAACATAATGGACCATTGCGCAGATATGGGTACATTTCAGAGTGTTAGCTTAACTTTGCTTTTATATTTAATTTTTATTTGGGCTTAATTCACATATCCTTGAAACTGAACAAACTGTGATTTCTGTTTTTCGTTGCAGCTTTGGAGTACCTTATTATACTCATACTTTCAGAATAACCGATTACATGCTAGGGACAAACGAATCTCGCTACTCTAGATAACAACTGTAATACACTTGGTCCTGATAGTGAATTACCAAAGTAATACAAGTGCGGCGAACCAAACGTCCCATCAACTGGAGCGACTAAGAGAGAATAAAAAAAATCCAATGATATTCATACTTAGATGTTATATATGCAATTTTATATATGTTTCTTAGTTCTTTAAAATATTATTGTGAAGTTCAAACGTAGCACCGAATGCATTTTAAATTGATTCTATTTATAATTATATATGTCCTTTTAATTCACCTTTCTTCAAGTTCTCAGCCTTTGACTTCTTGGGTATGTAACTTATCAAAATGGGAGGGTGAGCGTTTGTGAAACGATAGAAGGCGTTGGTTTTAGGGACAAGTATGGCTCTTAAAGTCACATGGCTACTGGGTTCATTTTGTCTTTGAATCCAGCCAATACGTTCCTTTTGTCTACCCTCAGGGGAACACAGTCGTGTTCTTTTTTTGAACACAAGTACAAACGGAACTTTGGCTAGAACAAGGAACTGACTGTTAAAGTTAGAGACTCCACTTACAATTTATAGGTAGCCTGTGGCGACTGAAACCTTAGCCAATAGCAGAATAACTTTTATAGCCATCTCTTTAAAGGAACGGAATTTAATTGCTTTGATATATGTAAAAGTTCATTTTATAGACCGACTGATTAAATCAGGACACGAGAATTTATATAAATGATCCTATTGATTTTGCTGGTAGTTATTTTCCATACTTTCCAGAGTTCTTTTAAATGCCTCAATCGACATGAGACCAAAGGAAGTTGTGCTACCGTATCTTTTCTCTCAAGAAATATCCATCAACCACAACTGCGTTTTAACCCACGAAACTCAAGCAATCTACTCCAAGACCATCAAAATCAACAACTTTTACAATTAAGTGTGGATGATTTACATAGTGACTTATTTTTATTTTAAAATACAAAGCGCAAGGCAAAGGATCCGTTTTATCGATTAAAATATTTATTATTGATAATTAACATTCAATCTTATCTTTTAAACATTTTACTTAATAAACACCGCAAGTGCACGTTACATACTTCGAGTACACTTCTAATAAGTTCATGTTTTAAGAGAATAATAAAATTAAAGAATAAATATTTGATTTATAATTAAACTCGAAGTGTTAAATCAATATAAGAATGTTCATAAATATTGAACAGTAGCAAATTTTGACCTGCAATTGTTTACAATTTGATGAGAAAATATCAAGCCAGATTGATAAACTAATTATTGTTACTCCTATTTATGATCCAGGAGGGTGACTTACAATACTGAAAGAAAGTTAAATTTGATTATTCGAGAAATAATAATTTCCCTGGTGATGGCATTGTTCGTCCCTAATTCAATTCCTCTCAAGATAATCTTTCAAGTACGATCGATGGGGATCATAGCCGATCTAATACCCATGTTTTCAAACCAAGGCCATATCAAGAACACTACCCTTCCCCAACCAGAAATGATCAGGCTTTATTTTTTTTTAAATAACAAAAATTTGTGGATGTCAAAATCAATTAAATTAAAAAGGAACAGTAAAAAATATAAAAATAACTTATTCTTTTCGTTAGTGCAGTAAGCCGACACAGTTTTAATTCATTAAAGCTTGGAACACTCTCCGTTATTATACTCGCACAAAGGATTTTCACTATACACCATCTTTTTCTTACATTTACTGGACCGATAGGGAAGTTAATTGATTTATATTATATACTAGGTATGTTTCTCAATCTGAAGATTGATTAAGGCTTGAATAAAAATTACAATATAAGGGTGAGAACCATAAAATGTTTCGCTTAAGTTCAAGTAGAAAGCTTCGCATGGTTTGATGGCTCTTGTCAGCGTGAAGGAAAACTCAGCCAGACGGTTGGTGGAATGGTAGCTTCAGGAGAGATGAACGTATCCGTTAAATAGTCCAAGAACTCTGCTAAGCGTCCATCGGTAGGTGCCACAGATATCAGGTCAAAGACAAAAAAATCTTCAACTTCGGACAGGTCTAAGAAAAGCAGACCAGAACCCCATTTCACCTAATGGCCAGCCTCATTTTTAGCCTGGTAATATGTGGACAAACCTAACATTTGTCCTATCCTCCAATAAACTTTTGTCAAGTGGAAACTACACCCGAAAACTTTAGTATTGGGCCAAATGATTCTCACAGCATTGTGAATGGCTTGTTTAAGGTCCACAACGATTTCAAGAGGCTGTAAGGGCCGATGAAATTCTGAAAAAAGTTAATTGATTGTTTTCAAACGTTTTAATTAGGTTGCTTCTTCTTTATTTTTAGGAGGCAAAATAGCAAAGAAAAATATGAACTGTTAAAATATCCATGAAGAGTGAATAATTTGAAGCAATATTTTGGTCATTATTCTAATGTTCCATCAATATAAACAGTTTGTAAGTTCGTTAAAGATATGTGGGTATAAAGAGTGCCAAAAATAAACCCCTTTGCCAACGAGTTACTCAGAAAAACGATAATTATTCTCACCTCTCTTAGCGGATATATTTAGGTAAATGTGATGAGAACTTCATTGGTGTTAGATGGACGTTTTGGCAAAACCTTCCCTTTCACGTCATACATACATTTTCTATTATTTATTTCGTTCAATCGTAGATCCTAGGTTCATCAACACATGATCGAGTGATTTTTAGTGGCTGTTCGTTAATGTTTTAGTGGCTTTACGTTTGACAGGAGTGTTATAATATATGCTCGTCATAAGGCTATGATTGTGGTGTCTATTACTCTCTTTTATGACACTTCTATCAGTCTCGTATATAACATAACAAATAATACTGAATATATTCGTAGTTACAATTCACGTTCCTCCTGTCATACATGCACTCGCTGTGTATATTCTGGAATGTGAAAATATTTGATCATTATTTCTGTGTTATTTTTCATTGATAGCATCGTTAATATATTTGAAATGAACTATTATAATGAGAGTCGTGAGTATTTAACAATAAAGGGAAAGTAAATTTTACAATTATATTTTTAATTTCAATCGTTTGGTGGTAAGGAAAGCTATATTAACGCATAATCAGTCCTGTTGGTAAGAATGTGGTGATATGAAAACCGGCCCGGATTCAAGGAAAATGTTCATAATAGTTTTTTAATTATATGGAAATTTTCCAACATAAAATTATGTTTGGAGAAAACAAACATTTATTTGTAATTTTAAATATTAATAAGTGTATGTTTCTGAAAGTGCAAACATTTATTTTATTTTGAAATTATTTCTGATAACTGTAATATAATATTAGCTTTATGTTAGGATTTAATTCTTCTGGATTCATGTAAAATTAACAATATAAATACTTTTTTTTTTTTTTCAAAACTCATTTAACACCCGTAGAAAAATAGACTCCATGGCATGAGCCCACAAGCAAGCTATACCAACCGACAGGCATCCGCTCACAAGAGATTTGGTCAAGCACAACGAGCCTTCCAGCTGCTACTCTCGGTTTTCTAGACCGGAGCTAATACTGCTTTATCGTGTAGCTTCTCATTTGTTCTCACAAGGCTGAGATTGACACTGTTCCAAACTCACTACTTCACATATAACTCATGGACCCACAGGACTCACTACTGATTTTAATCCAGTAAATATGCTATTTCAGTAACATCAATTGTTTTCCTAATATTTACATCTTTCATTTCAAGCCAACAGGTTGAATTCACATTGGCTAACACTAGGCTGTTTGCGCCGTAACTTATCTGGTATGTCTTTTTCTTTTTTTAGTCTTGATGATGGCGCCGGCGTAACGCCGAAAAATGTAGAATCTTAGCTGAAATTGAAAACAGCACACAAGAAACGGGGAATTAAGAAATACAGATCAGGTAAGAATTCAATTATTTTCATTTTTATATTATTTATTTCAATCTTATATTTGCGCATGTTTTTTAAATTTATTTTTCAATTATATAATTCTGTCTATTTTAACTTATAATTACGTCTGTTTTTTATAGTTTCTTTATTGTACACATGACTTAGAACTCACCGTTTATATAAATGTTTTTTTAACTTTACATCAATGTAAATTGACTCAAAGTTTACATTTTTTAAAAGTGTTATCAAACTTTTTAGATTTTATTATACAAAAGTATAATGAAGTTCTTATAAATATTATCATAATACAAATTAATTATATTCATTCAACTTTTTTTTTATGACTTATATACTATTTACTCATTAGATTCCATCTAATGTTCTAAATTTCATTTTCACCATTTTTACCACATTGAATTCTATCATCATTAATTATGTATTATTATGTATGTATTGTGTCACTTAGACTAGTCATTTTATACCAATTAAACACCAAGCCTGGGAATGGAAGTGAGAAAGGTTCATTTTTGACCAATGGTTCTACTAAACATGTTTGATAGCATACAAAAAGACCCTGACAATCCCGCGTTTCCTTCCTTCCAAAATGGCTGACAAAGATGGCAGATAGGAGATTTAGCTCTAGAAGTTAAACGGCCATATCTTTTTACTTTCACTTGATCTTAGAGATAGGGAAATTATTGTGATCATCAAAATAATCAAATTCAAGGTCTTTATAAATTTCGACGTTTCAAGACCCCCCGAATCCGAAAAAGTTGTTTTTGAATTTACATATGTCTGTGTGTCTATCTGTCTGACTGTCGATCTGTCTTTAACTCTGAATAGAGCCTAAGCTATTTTAAAGATTGGGCTATAACTTCGTACCTAGGGTTTTCATAAGATTTTCCTAAGGATTTTGGAACTGTATATATAACCCTAAAATTAAGGGTAGTTTACTGAAGGGTGTAAAAAGAAAAAGTAAATTTTCTCAAAATTGGCTAAATTTCATTTCTAAGCATTCATCAATATTATAAACAAAATGACAATGTCATTATTTCCGGCAAAATGACTTTAAGGGTTACGGTCTGAAGAGTAAATTCTTATTTTTATAACATTCCTGAAACTATTTGAGATGAAATTACTTATCATTCTGATATGTAGTTCTGTTTTAATTTTATTTAAAACAAATTTTTAAAAGACCAATAATTTTAAGCTAAACGCAAATATGCATATATATTTAACTTTAATAACAGTAAAGGTAAAGTATTACAACCGTAAAAATATGAAACCCGAGATGTTGATGGATGTCGACGTTTCATTACACACCGAACACTAAAAAGGTTTTTTTGTAAAGTCGTAAGTTATGTCTATATTTTTGTTTAGTCCTAAAATTAAGAGTAATTTAATAAAGGGTGAAAAGAGAGAAAATCCATTTTCTCAAAACCAGCTCTAACGATTTTTATTAAATTTCGTATCTAGGCTTTGATTAAGATTATAAACAAAATGGATATTTTCATTTTCTTATTAAAATGAATTTTAGGATACTTTACAGAAGTGGAAATTTCCGTATCTCCGTGACTATTAAAGATACTAGATAACGTATCATTGCAAAATTATAGTATTATTAAAATTAAAAATCTTTATTTGAAATACATCTTTATAAAATAAATAGTTTTGGAGATATTGAAAAATATATTCATACAATTTTGTGGGATCTAGTTGTACAGAGATACTACTTTAGTTTTAAAGCAAAAATTATCAAATTCCATAAGGTAAATAGATAAGTAGGTCTTTCAAATGTGTGTGTTCTATTTTATTTAACCTCTTAGATGAAATGTTTGTACAACAATGATCCATCCCTATCATTTTAACTCAACAGTCAACATTTACGTTTTTTTATTGATATAAATATATAAATGGGGAATTTAATGAAAATGCGATAACCATAAGATGTGCAACCACTAAAAAAAAATTGAACTTTTTAATCTGAATTTAAAATTTAAATACGAGGTATGGAGCCATTATAATATTTTTGGGTCCATTTAAAATATTGAGGAATTTATTTCTTTAAAAAGAAAATCATCAAATTTAAATCAGTGAGTCAAAAAATGTTGAATTAAGCATAACGCAATTTTTGCTCAGGTTTGCTAGTGTATATTATTTCGTTTCACATATATTACGAGTTATGAGTAAATATCTAAAATTTTAACCAATGGGGCGAGAAAGTACATGTGAAGTTGCGTACGCGTACCTTTTAATTTGATTTGAGATATAGGCTTCGGGATTGGCTAGTTTTGTAGATTAAACCTCTACATTATTAATACTTCGTTTTCCACTAATTTAATTATTTTTATGGTTGATAATAAAATATATATATTTAAAAAAATATCTCGACTTTGACCACGGCTATTTACGAAACCCTTACCAAAACTGTTAATATTCATTAACAAAGATTTTAGGTTATTCCACTGGCTACAAATTGTCGTATTTGTGTTTGCTCTAGAATGCCTTAATAGTTCTTATACCTTGCCGTTATTGGTTCAATGTCAAAATAACCAGAGCTATAATATTGATTGTCCTTGAGTTATCAGGGGTGTGCAGTTCATATATAAACAAAATGATATACACAAACTATAGTTAATGTGTTCATACATTTGGACTGTTAATTATTAATAACGCCATGTTTTATATATGTTCCAGTGTTACTTTAGAACTATAAATCACCCACCTCCGTGGCCGCATGGTCAAACACGCTACTCTTGCAGTATACTACACTGACAGGAAAATCGGGGCTTTATTCCGGTCGGGTACACTGAAGGTGGTTTTTCTTTCTTAATTTTCCATTCTCCTTTCAAGCAAATGAGGGTAACTTCCTCTTAATTATTAAATCCTAAACCATTGGGTAATTAGTACATAAGCGTATAACCCGAACGATTAGTAAGACGTGGTGCTAAAAAAATTATGAATGACAGCAACGGTGCTTCCATGATATGAGGGAAATTCAGTAGTTCAAAAAATTGTTGATGTGGGGGAGAAAGGTGTTCTGGGAACTAAGAACGATAGCAATCTACGTAATGATGGTCTGAAACACAAAATATGGGATTGTAAGTGGCTGAAAGTGCACGAAGACTATAGGAGGAACTACACAAGGGTTGAGAAAAATAAAGGGGTGAGAAAGAATGTTTGCCAACTTATCAGACATGACCATACGATGTTGTTGGATTTGATACTAGAACACATTGCTTGTTCTGTTCCAAGGAATTTATTTTCGTGTTTTTGACAAAAGTGTCATATAAATATTGGAAGTTTAGTGGAGGTCTAACGCATGGTCGGACCATTACTGACATCAAACTTGTTAAGTTTGTCCTCTTGCAGCCTGTTTGCTCAAATGTGACCAATGCAATTGGTAATCTATGTCTTGTGCATCTTGAGACAAGTGACCAACATGTGGAACTTCGAGACTCCCGTCAATAAAGAGACGATAAAGATATCCAGAAAATCTTGTCCTGGTTTAAGAGTCACTCATTATTTGAAAACCACATGGAAGGGCATCTACACAAGAGTCTTAGCTTATTCTAAATAAATGCAGACTCTGCCAAATACTCGTACATTGGGCATTCATCAATAATGGATATGGTGGGTCAGAATATTTCTGATGCATCTAAACATACCATCTAATTAAGTGTGCAGCATTTGCAGCCAGAAATCAAGGAACAGTGAACTACAGCTAAGAGGTAAATTCTATTTTATTATTCAAATTTAATAACATATTTCTATAAATTCTCAAGAATAATATATTGATATTGAATAAATTTATTCTCACATCATCCTTTGATTTTACAACCCAGTTTTAAGTGTAATTGTAACTAAAGTTTCTATTATTTTCAAATGTAAAAAATTTGTAGATGGTTGTTATAACTTATAACACATTGTTGCGATACAGTATCTTCAACACGTATCTGCGATCTGAGATTTAAATATCTTATAATAATTAAACACATTTTATTGTGTAATTTGATATAATTTTTTATTTAGAAATTATAGAAATAATTTTTGTTTAATTGTCGTAAAAAGTAAATGCTTTAAAGTTGATTTACTTTATATATATATATCATAATGAATTTGCCATATCGGCACACACACACATCTTAACCCGAATCGAGAGTTAACAACTCTGTCTAGTTAAAGCAAAATCAAACACTAATTATCAGACTTCAAACTCAGTTTGTGCCCGGGAGCTGCTGAGCTCTTAAGGACACAAGTAAAACAATTTATATAAAAAGAGCATAAAAAAAATATAATTTACAAATGAAGCATATTGTTCTTTTCCTCGCATCTACAGTGCGAGGTATTTTCTTTAATTATTGCGAGGGCTGTAAACAATCAAACTGAATGTTATTCACCGTAGCCTGCTTGCACGTGTACGGAAATAAAACAGCAACAGTACAGTCAGACTAAATAAAATTGACACAACCTAAATTTAAATGCACTAGAAATCAATTCAATTAAACGGGTTAGTTACAATATTCTTAATTAAATTGTAACATAACTAGTAATTAATATTACCAAATGGTTTAAATATTGTATATATAAATTTTATTTACATTACATGTTTTTGTTTTTTTATGTCCCCCTAATAGAACTTGGCCAACTTAAAATTCACTTATGAATTGAATTTTATTGTTTCTAAATATGCGTAAATATTCCTTACTAAGCAATTAAAATGTTTAAATTGTTTTTAAATTGTTTACCTAATTAACAGTGTTTACCTAATTAAAGTGTTGAAAGCTTTTTGAATCAAAAACACATATAATATTATTCATATAATTAGTTCTATGAGGATTTAATTTAAAATCTAGTATTTGCTAATTTGTTTCTTTTAACATATATCATACAAATGTGTGGCAGAACCTAAATGACCCAGGATAAGCTCACTCTGTAAAAGCTATGCCTATTGTAATACCGTTCCTTCCCCCGTAAAACATAGCCTTTAACTGTAATTATTTCATAAACAAAACTTTACATGAATATTAACATCTATGTAATATAGACAATCCATATTTGGTCTGCTGGTTGTACCAGGGCTATTTATTTCCCTTCCTGTCACCCTACAGCGTTTACATTTGTTATGGACGCTTATTATAGTTCCGTGCAGCATTTGACGCTTATAAATATTAAATTAACATATATTAAGAAGCCGTTAGAGCCTCTGGTCCATAAATCATGAAAACCCGAATACAATTTTCGTAAAACAGAAGTGAGTAGTAAACTAAGTAAAACTAAATATATTTTATTAATTTCAAACTCAGAGTTGAAAGAGAATTGATATAAACAGTTGTAAAAAAATGCTTAATAGTTTCATGTTTACTAAACATATTGCATTTTTCTGTAACTATTTCATAGTAAAGTACTGTAAAATGGCATGCTGTAGATGTAAAACTACAATATGTGATACATTTTTATTTCATTTGTTTAGTTTAAAATTTGTGGAAATTCTCAGTTTATCTGAAGACCCTTCCGTTTTTTTTACGGTTGATACAAATTTCCGCTAATCCAAACTTTAATCTGTCCCAATTAATTATTACAATATTATAATTTAACAGTGTTGGAAGTAATATTATATATCTTAGTAAGATAACATGGAATATATACATCTATATTAATAAAAGTCCAAGGTATTTAATTACATTTTAGACAAACAGCTCAAGAGGTGCGCAAGCCTCTCAAACTTTCAAACTGATAAAAAAAATAGAAATTATACAGGCCAATTCGCTTACTAGTGGCCCCAAGCTTTGGCCACTGCAATCGATATTATTTTATTTATAGTTCCTGTTGTAACAAGTTACTAGTTAACGTTATATCGAATGGGTCTACACTCACCGACTCTCGTGATCAGCTACAACACAAACACCAACATCAAAGCCCGAG
>CABFVZ010002375.1:97377-117291 GCA_902151445.1 Timema monikensis | reverse complement strand
ATATATATATTTGCACGAGGCAGAGTTTGCTGACTAAAGCTGGCTTAGTTTCATGTCGAGTATGGTAGATGGCAAAACCAGATAGTACTGGTCACGTGGTTAGTGTGTTTAACCCTGTTTTCAGGAACCTAATGACGTTTTCGTTCTGGATGTTAGAATTTACGGCTTTTACCTTGTATCTCCATTTTAAAATATTCTTAAAAGATGAAAATTTATCTAGTACTACACATAGCTAACTTTAATAACAATAGTTTAAATATTAAAGTAATTTCAATAGTGATAATTCAACCCACTTTGGTGGTCGAATGATCTAAGGTGTCATTCTTGCAATAGACTAGAACGCCGATGATGGAGAGATTGGAATTAGAATTTTAAATGGTTTTTAATTCTCACTCCACGCAAATTCTGGTATATGTTCTCTACCAACCTTACTCAATCCTAACACATTAGCATAATTGATCCATACAAATAGAGACACTTGGTGCTAAAATAAAAATAAATTATTCATTCATAAACACAACTACATAAAATAAACTATTATCATGCGTAGAAATAAAGATATCTTATTGAACTGTGTTATTTTTTTTGTCTTTATCGTTCATAGGACGTCAAACTACTTCTTTCTTCGAGGGGTTGAGAGATAGTAAAATCACACCACCTTTTTAAACAGACATTGTTGTTTGGTACTTCAAGTATGATAATGTTAACTTCCTACCGACCTCTCGGAGATAAAGAACTCTATTGTAATAGTAAAAAAATAAAATAAACTTGAGATTTTGATAAATATTTCATGATCGCCTGAAACCATTTTACCAATCGGGCTAAAGCTTGTTATATGGGATTTTCACACGGTTCCCCTTTGGCATTTTTGGAGTTGGATATCTAACCTTGAAATTAAGGGTAGTTTACTGAAGGACAAAAAGGAAAAACATTGATTTTCTCGAAATGCCCTCTAAAAATGTTTGAATACATTTTGTATCTAGGCATTGATTAACGATATAAACCTAATGAAAACTCCCAATTTCCCATAAAAATTATTTTGAGGGTACTTCATATTTGCCTAACGTTGTGAGATATAAAATGACTTATTGCAAAATTGTAGTAGGGAGGCCTACTCTTAAAAATAAAAATATCGTATTTGAATTATCTTGTTATAAAACCAATAGTTTATAAGCTATAAGCATTATATAAATATATATTTTTAATTGAAATCTTTGAAATGTGAAATTGATTATTATGCTCTTTGGTGTACAGAAATGTTACTCTTTTATCAAAGTTACTGTAACAGTGTATATTATCCATTTGTGCACTCTGGTGTAGTATTTCTACAAGCAATATTAAAGAGTTTTTAGTAATTGTCTCTATTTTAAGATACTGTGCAGCCTACCATTTATTTTAAAACTCAATGTGAACAGCTTCGGTAGTTGAATGGTCTAAGAAAGTGGACTCAAACTCAAACTATTTTAAGGGTCAAATTCACAAACTCAAGGCGTGTTTTGGGCTACAGTCTATAGAAAACTGGTTCGCTTAAATATATTCTTTGCTTATGTTTTTGCAGCGCGCCTTACTATATCATTAAGGACTATGCACATTTTAATCTCGCTAGTAGGTAAGAAATGGAGAATATACAATTTAAAGGAAATGTAACCGCATTTGAATAAAGGGAACTTGGAAAACCATCCGTCAAAAACCACCCTCTGTACATTTGGATGACATTTGAGCCCTATCCCTACCACCAACAAACTAGACAAGAAGAGCTGGACGTCTAATCTGCTTGCCCACCGATGCAGGTCAATACTAACTAATTTAGGCTGTTTATTTAAAATCATTAATGTATATTTAAAATATTTAAATCTGGGATTTTTTCCAGATATTGTTGTGGGTTGACGAATTACTCTAAGCAGTATTTATTAAATTATGTAACTAAAAATTCCTACTATCAAGTAGGTACTTATAGTGATAAGAAATTGAGAGAAATTTGAAATATTTCAAAGTGATTTTTGTTATTAAAAATTATGTACACACTAAAATTAAACTTTTTTTTGTGTGTGTACGTATATTACTGCAGGAAGGATACTTACTTACTCCATGGTACTAGGACCTTGAAATTCATTGCCGCACTTACAAAAGAACGCCATACATCCCTATCTTATGCTATCCAGTCCACCTCATTACACTCTATCTCTTTCAGATTTATTCTAATGTTTATCTTCTCATTAGTGGCCAGGTATTCTCAATGATCTTTTCCCATTAGGAACATGGTTCTAGATTTTTCCATTCACGCTGCATTTCTTGCCCACCGTAATCCACGAGACTTGATTAGCCTAACACTATCTTGTACTACAAGGTATACAAATCATCATTATGTAGTCTTCTCCACACCACAGTAGCCTCATCCCTATTTTGACTTAAGATCCTCATAAGCACCCTGTTTTAGAGCCACCTAATTTTGTAAGAGCATGGATTTTGTAAAAGCATGCGCAGGTTTAACACCAATAGAGAACAACCGGTAGATTTATTGTTTTGTATATTCTGAGTTCTACATTCCTGGGCAGCAGGTGTGATGTCAACATATTGACCAAGTAATAATAGCATGCATTTCCCGATTGTATTCTCTTAATAATTTCCAATATAATATCATTATTACTAGTTAAAATTTCTCCTTAATTTTTAAACTCATTAATCCTGCCAAATGATGTGTTATTCGCAGTAATCTTTAAATTATCGACCCCAATATATGTGATAATATACTTTGTCTTTTCAGCGTTCACTTCTAAACCTATTTCCTTACTAGCCTATAGTAAAATATCTGCATTTCTTGCAACATCTTCCTTACTATTACCAACATAGATAAATCATCTGTGTATCATAATAGCTGCATTGTACCGTTTAAAGGCAACCCTTCCCTATTCTCTTGCATTACCCTAATAACATAATATAAGGCTAGATTAAAAATTAATGGCGAAGGCTCATCTCATTATTTCAATCCATTAGGTATTAAGAAAATATCTGAAAAGTTAGGACAGTAATATAAAATGACTACAGACAAACGTGTCTTGAGTTTTGGAACGCAGTCCAAGGTGTCGCTATCGCAATAGACCAGACTGCCAATGACGGTTAGATCGGAGCTCGAATCAAGGTTGGATGTACTGAAGTTTATTTTCACTCAAGGGTTTCCCACTCTTTTTCTACGTAAATGTGTTTACATTTCCTCTCAATTCAACCTTACTCATCCCTACTCCATTAGCTTAGTTAAAATATATCGGTTTAATCCAGTGGGAGGGGGGAGGGTGAACTCGATGCGAATAACATATTCATGTACAAAACATTTCCTTTTAAAAGATCCATACTAAATCTCAAATAAATATTAATGAGTGTTTCTATGTCACAAAGTTGTAGCGCTTGAACAATATTACGTTCACGAAATCCGACGCCGAAATGAAACATTCCACAGGAGAAGGAATGGTGGAGAAATAAAGTAATTCTAAATCATAGAGCATGTTTGGCTTTGAAGAACAGGTAAATTATAAATTCGAGAACGTAGTCTACTATTAATCAAAGTGAATATTCCGTAGCATCGCGTACCAGCTCCAGAATGAAGCAATACATTCTACAAACCAGATACTATCTTAGAAATTTTTTTTTACAAGGGTAAATATTTGCCTTATCTTTCATTTTAGTATAATATTTTATATCTTTTAAATTAATGTATTTTCATACTATGATATAATTTAAACGAGTAGCATATCTCAATGACAATTTGTTGTTTGGAATTTATATGACAAAATACGATAATAAATTATAATTATAGGCATCTACATATTATATTTTTATACCATGGTTATGACTTATTATAATCTCCATTGTGACAGTATAAAGATTCTAATATCGACTGAATCACATATTTTAATAAATATCAATACTTATACCGATGGGCAAGTGGACTTAATGGTCAGAATCATTTAGTCTAGATTTCCAGTATCAAGGAGGTTGGGGTTTGAACACCGGGTTGGTGTATTAAGGGTGATTTTTCATTCATTGATTTATCGCTCTTCTTCCACGCAAATGCGTGAACATTTCATCTCAGTTTTATATTACTCTCACATATCCCAGTAATGAAATTAAATACATATAGCCTGAATGGGTTGTGCGATGTGAAGAACTTAATAATATTTTAAATAATACAATATTTCATTAAATTGAAAAATGACACGGGAATAGAACCCGGGACCTTTGGTTTAGTACGCCAATGCTTTAACCACTGAGATATCCAGGAATCTTCCTGTGCCAAGGGTCAATCTTCACTCATATTTTAAGGCAGAGTCTGTGATGGACGTGTTGAAATCATTGGCCACAAATGTGTGATCAATTAAGTTCACACCCGCCTCGGTGGCGTAGTTAGCTAACGCGCTAGAAGTGTGTTGCGCTAGACTGCCGAGGACCGAGAGATTGAAGTTCGAATCTCGCTCGGGTGAACCAGGGGTGGTTTTTACTAAATGGTTTTCCACTCTCCCTCCACACAAATCTGGGTTCACTTCCTCAAAATTCAACCTTCCGAATTTGTAACCCATTAGTGTAAGTACTTAAGCTTATAACCCGAACGGCTAGTAAGACGCGGTACTATAATTAATTAAGTTCCCTCTATCATGATATGCGCATTCGTACAGTTATAATTATTGTACAGTTGGCAGCATAAAGCCCTTTACAGTCGATGGTCGCTTCGTTATATAATAGCGCGTGAACTTAATTGATCACACGTTTGTAGCCGACGATTTCCGCACGTCCATCACAGACTCTACCTTAAAACATGAGTGGAGAATGAACCCGGACACGGGATAGTTCCTGAATATTTAAGTGGTTAGCGTATTGGCATACTAAGCCAAAAGTCCCAGGTTAGATTCCCGTGTTCAAGTAATTTTTCAACTCAACGAATATGATATTTAGATGCGGATATAACCATAACTAACAAATATAATGCTAGTTAATCTATCATAATACAAAAATTACTTTATTAATTTATTTATTAATGTGTAGGCTAATTTTTATAGAATTAATTTGCTTAGGTGTATTATATATATATGTTTAACATATGCACAATATGAAAATATGAAAATTAAATCAACAACAAAAATAATATGGTTCAGTACATCAAAATATTAGAGAGCACCAGGTGTTCAAATGTAAAATATATTGGTAAAGCTTTTAGTTTTATTAATTTGAATGACTTTATAAATCAAAATAAATGGTACGACAAAATTGCACAAACTTTCTCATATAATGTATTATGACTTAGAATATAATTTTCAAATATAAGTTTTGAATTATCTACCCTAATTATGATGGGCTTAAATTCCAAAGCTATTATTCTTGTTAATTATTACGGTTATAGCTGTATCTAGATATCATGTTCTTAATTTGAAAACTGACCCCTGGACACGGTAATCGAACCAACTACGGAGTATATGGTGGCTGCGTTATCTGATAGCTCGTGATTCTTAATTGATCCTACATTCATAGCCGACTATTTCGTAGGTCCATTACAGACTCTGCCTTGAAATGTGAGTGAAGAATGGCCCTGGGCACGGGACGATTCCTGGATAGCTCAGTGGTTAGAAAATTGGTGTACTAGGTCAAAGGTTCCGGGTTCTATTCTCGTGTTCAAGTGACATTTTTCAAATTAAGAATACGCTTATTATGTTTTCCTCATAAAGAAGAACACATCTTGTAAGTCACAATAAATACTGTTTATATAAATATTTTAAACCAAATTGTTAAAATATATTTAACAAAATTAAAAATAAATATTATTATTATCACGTCTTACTACCCTCTCGGGTTATACTCACTTATACTAATGTGTAATGGTAGGGTGATTGTGAGATGAAATGGAGGACATACAGTTTAACGTGGAATCCGAACCACGATGGAGGCCTAGCATTCACACATTAACAAGTTGTGATTAATACACTTCTTGTCAGAGATGAAGGAAAGGTTTGGCAATCAGATAAATCTGTGCCGGGACCGAGGATTGAACCCCGAACCCTCAGCACAGAAGTCTGACACCTTAGCCCTAGACCGGCAGGCCACCTCAAAATAAATAAAAACGTTTCTAAGAATCCAAACATTGACTCTNGAGTAGGCCTATATTTTAATTGTGTATCTGTAAAAACCATTTTAATAACCACCCGTATTGGCGGACACGTCATCTAAACATCAATAAAATTTAGTCTGGTTTGTTGGTGATGGTGAGGTTGGGGTTTGAATACTGGTCGAATGTACCAAAGGTGTTTTATTTATAAACGGTTTACCCCTCTCCTGCGCCGCCCAAATTCGGGTACATTCCCTCTCATATCTATTTTATCCGTTCCAACTCCCGTAGTTTAATATAGCCTATAGTTCGACACTTTAGGTAACTCGGTAGCCTGGCTGGCAACTGAGTTAACGGTTTCGGGTTCGATTCCTGGCATTGCCGAAGAATTTATTATAAGTTAAATGTGTTTTTACACTTTCATAATGATGAATTAATGGTTGGAGGGCTGAATGCTATGTCGGTTATATATTAAAGTTATTTAATGAGTAATGATATATCATATATATAATGATATAATCAGTATATTCATATAAGTGCAGGATAAATATCTCAAACAATAGTTTTAAAGGAACTCAATGAAGTCAACCCGCAATCGCGCTATACCAACCGAGTGGCTGCTTTCTGTATTCTGGCAAAGATAGTCACAGTGGATATAAGGTTTCATCCAAGTAGCTCTTAATTTGCCATTTAGAGGCTGAGTCTGGCCACGTTACAGACCGACTACTTAACAGAAAAATATGGAAATGGCTCAAATAATAGTAATAATATTAATAAATACTTATAGCTCAAACGAAGAATAAAACGAGGCAGAAATATTTGGTAAATAATAACTGTAGTCTATAATACAGTAGAACTTTTTTTAACTCGAAGTTCAAAGGCTATCTAAAAATAATCGAAATATTCAAAATTCGAATTAACCATTATCACGAGTATCTTAATCATCTGTTATACAATAGATCAATAACCTCAAAATATTCTAAATATAAACACACACATGTTATATTTGCTATATAACATGTTTTATTATCACATACAAATTAACTTTCAGACATAATTAGGAATATCAAGACATCTCATTTGCATAAAGTACAAGCTATTAAAGAATTACACATTAAGGTTATAAATAAATCCATGTTAGAAAAACACTAAAAGTATCGTACACAGTGAGGCCAACTGACCAACAAAATCAACACTCAACTGAGTTCAGCGCTACTGTACAACTTATTAAACACAACACACACCTACATTATTTATAGATACAATGAAAAAAACACAAAATATTAAAACTTGTAAACATTATCGTGGTAAAATTGTAGACTTATATCAGTCAGGGTGTTACGTGATTACGTTGTTACACAAGCAATGAAGGCCCAGCCAACACAACCCCTATTCTAAGCAACCCGCTCGCCACCCGTCGCTGTAAGAGTTCCCAGCTTTATTCATTTGTATGACATTATTGGCATATAAGCGTGGAATTAATACAAACAAGAAAAATTAACAATGGATAGCCTTCGAATTATACAAATATTTCTTTATAAAATTCTAATCAAATTTTATTTTTTACCAATGATTTAGATAAGAATTTCATGGGGAATCATGGTGGGTTCGAATTAACCAATTTTTCAAATTAATCCATGTTGAATTAGCCAGATCCTACCTTGATTATTGTCGCCAAAAGGTTCAACGAGGAAAAAGTGACAAGACAATTCTGTTTTATTTTCCCTCTCTTTTGTCCGTGTGGTAATCCCATGAACGTGTCTGGCGACCACTACTCAGCAGCCCTCCTCCTTTTCCTTGCCCTTCCACAGCTTTTTTTTGGGGTCACTTTGCCCCATGCAGAGGTGTGTGTGACCTGAGTCCTAATCGCCCCCTTGATATCTTGATGATTTCTGGCGTCTCGACGCTGGTGAGGTGTAATATCATTACAAGACACAATACGGACGCCTGCAGTATCGACCCGGGCGTGTGGTGGAAGGGTTGGAGCGCCACACGAACATCAGGAGATAAAGGCGAGATTAAAAAAAAGGGGGGGGGCTTATATATTTCTTTGGGCACCGGAGCATTATATTAAGGTGAGGATGTGGGGAATACGCTACAAGGTCAGTTATTTTGTTGCAGTTTTTATAGCAAAACATGTTTTTGGTAAAAAAAAAAAAAAAAATCAAATATTGCTTCGGTAAAATTTTAAGAGTTTAAATTTCTTCACATGGTGATATCAAAAGTTGTTTAATATCCGTCAAGGGTGTCCTAGAATTTAAAGACGACTTTTAATCTTTGTTTAAAATAATTATCATCTAGTGACGCTATGCTCTTTACAGATATTCAACAACTGTTGATATCACCATGTGAAGAAAATTAAACTATGTTTGTACTAAAGCAATATTTGATTTATTTTTATATAAAAAAAGTTTTGCTTTCAAAACAGCAACAACATTTACCTTTTATCGCGTCTCCTACATTCTCATCTCAAGGGTGTTACATTGTAGATCACTGAGACGCGTTGCAGACGTTTAAAAATCCCGTATTATATAAGAATTTGATTGATTTCTTGATATAGTTCTCAACAAAATGTAGGTAATGATTGTCAGCAGGTTTCTGAATAGTTAAAAAGTTTAAAATTTGTGTTTAAAGTTTAAAATAATAATTCAACGATGCTTGACGCGATAATCTGTACTTCTTTTGAGACTATATTATTATTATTATTATTAGCACCGCGTCTTAATACCCGTTCGGGTTATACGCACTTACGCTAATGTGAAATGGTAGGGTGATTGTGAGATGAAATGTAGGACCTACAGTTTAACGTGGAATCCGAACCACTCCTGGCATTCCACACATTCACAAGTTGTGATTAATACACGTCTTGTCAGAGGTGAAGGAAGTGTTTGGCAATCAGATAAATCTGTGCCCGGACCGAGGATTTAACTCCGGGCCCCCAGCACAGAAGTCTGAAACCTTACTTACCCTTAGACCACCAGGTCACCCTTTTTGAGACTAAAGAAAAAGGTTATAAAGCTAGATCTAGCCTTGCTTCATCAAATAAAGTAATGTTTTGATGGGGTCACAACAAAACATATTGAGATAAGGTGGGATATCTGTACAAGGCAGGAGTTCCCAAATATATATTTTTAGAGCATTTTTCCCTTCACGTGTCTGATATTCCATGTGACGCCCCAATACTCAATATTTTCAAAGAGCATTAGAATCCGGAACTCATATGAAGGGAGCGCTTTCACAAGAAAAGGAGTATGTGTTTTCTGGTATGATTTATTCCATTATTTAAAATATGTACGAGAACATGTATTGACAATTTGCATATTGCATTTCACTATACATTATAAGTTACATTTTTGCTTTATAGCCCCGACGCCACTGACTAAGACCGGCGACGCTCAGTTTGGAAACCCTTGAAGAATTTTATGTAAGTTATCACTTATTTTTTATGAAACAGTAAATAATTGTTAACCCGTTAAGTTGACCTCGATGGTCTTGAGGTAAATTGCTCGCCTCAAGACCCAATTTTCGTGGGTTAAAACCGGGTCGAACGCAGACGGGTAGTAAGATGCGGTGCTAAATAAAATAATAAGTATGAAGGTTATCAAAGAAAAGAGATCTGACTTCCAGATATTGGAGGTTTATATACTCCCATTGCTTATCTGTGAAAGTTTCTGGCTACCTATTAGAAATGGTGCAACCATCATTTCGTGGAGGAACACTGTTTGGACTCAAAATATCAACTCTGGCTAAGGAAGTACGTATAAATCAATTCTATCACGCAGTTCCCAAATGACTATAGTCTGTATGACTTAAGCTTTACTTTAATCATATAGTCTAATACAACTTAGTTACACCTTTCTTCAATTGCGTTACTAATACAATAAGTATAACATTAACATATTAATATCTTTAATATTAAATACCTTTAGTTGTCAGACGGTATTATGATTATACTATTCCAAGGGGATATGATAATTGGCTGACTCCCTAGCTATATGACAAAAATTCCGGATAGTCTGAAAAAAATTGGAAAACTTGGGGGAAAACTACAAACTAAGTCAAATGAAATAGGATAAAATAATAGTTAAAAGAGAATTTTAAGAAATTAGTGAATACAAATGTTAAATATTTACATCTAATTGTCAATATAATGTGTTTTTCTGTAGTATAATATACATTTTATAAAACTCAATCAACTGTTATTTAATACATGTGACAATAAACTGTATCCCACCAACCTTTTTGTAATTTACCACTTGGTCTGATTAACGAGGTTCTACTGTGTGTGTGGTAACATGGGACATGCATCCGTGGGATTTGTGATCAGGCCTTTTTCTGTGGGATTGGCGTCCAACCGTAACACTATTGTGGGATTTGCGGCTTCATTCCTGCATATCGTTTATATGTAGAGTGAAGTGTTTGTTTACCTAAAAGTGACGCTCCGCTGGCTTGAATGTCTTTGTCTTACTTGTACATTCTCGTGAGGCAGAGCTCTTGATGTGGGGAATGCCAGGCCTCCACCGTGGTTCGGATTCCACGTTAAACTGTAGGTCCTCCATTTCATCTCAGAATCACCCTATCACTACACATTAGCGTAAGTGCGTATAACCCGAACGGATAGTAAGACGCGGTGATAATAATAATAATAATAATAATAATAATAATAATAACAGAGCTCTTGACTTTTCCGGCATAAACCCTTATGATTTATAATTCTCTGGTTGAGGTTAGGTTAAGTTAGGTTAGGTTAGTGGAAAATAAAGCAACAAAATGAGGAATTTAGAATGTTAGTGCATTGCCATGAAATTATTTCAGGTCCCAGTTCAAAATAATGTTCCAATATATAATCCGTAATGAAACATGGTTAGTTTTACAAATTGAAACGTGGTGGAGCCAAATCCCACGACGTTATTTTTGGCAGCCGCAAATACCACAGTTCGCAAGTCCTGTGTAGCCGTTTGTACATCCTTTTTTTTGAAGATTCTTTTCTTTGTTAAGAGGGGTGAGAAATGGTAAAGAAGAAGCTTAATGACTTTCAAAGAAACATTTATTATAATTGGGAAACACAAACGATCCTGGTGTGGATATTCATAAATAACAGGACCTGGAAGTTGATATCCTTTAAGATGGGATAGAAGAAGACGCAAGAAAAAGCGAGGGTTTTTGCAATTTTTATAGCAAAACAATTTTGTGGCCAAAATAAATAAAATATTTCTTCGTTACAAACGTAAAATATAATTTTTTTCCCATGGTGACCTCAAAATTATTGAAGGGTGTTCAGGAATTTAATGATAACTTTTTCTCATAATTTAAAAAGTTTTTCATCTAATGCTGCTATGCTCATGACAGATATTCAACAACTGTTGATATCACCATAATACGAAGAAAATAAAACTTTATGTTTCTCTTATTGTTAACATTTTATTTATTTCGGCCAAAAAGAGGTTTTGACATAAAAACTGTAGAAACACTTAACTTTTCTTGCGTCCCCTTCCATCCCACCTTAAAAAAATACACTTAACAATTGTTTGTATATTTATGATCTCAAAAAAAAAACGATGCACTTACCAACTCAGTTTTTATATCTTTGAAAATACAAAAGATGTTCTTAAGAAAATCAAATAATACATTTAAAAGACATTTGTTCTACTTGTCCGTTTATAGTAATGGCTCTGAAGTCCTGGAAAGGAAGAAATAAATAATAAATTGTATGGCCAATATACCTATTAAAATAACTTATTTAGAAAATATTGTGCTATGCTTAATGTTTCGTGTCTAGCCGTACTAATAATTACACGAATAAACCAATGCTCCAAGTAAATGGAAATAATATGAGTTTGTGCATTAAAAAATTTGCCCAAGTGTTACGAATTTTTTGTAATGACAGAAAATACACGACGGGAGTACAAAAATTAATTTTAAAAATGTGCCACAAAATGGACTAAGCTGTAAAATCCTTCTACTGTGCAAATATTATGCACAATAAAAGTTATGTTTTCAATATCATAGTGTCATAAAATGTTTTGTATACACGTTTTCATTGCGATTGACTTCACAGGAAAATAATGCAATGTCATCAACTTCTGAGACCTGATTAGTTCGTTAATTAATTAAGAAACCATTAGTTTTATTCGCTAGGCTGGCGACTTCTTGGTTAATCGCGTACAATGCATATTGCGACTACGCACCCGATACATGTTCACGAGTTGTACTAATTTATCGACGCAGAACTAGAAAGATTACTTTTTTCTAAGTAAATGCATCATCATTCAACTATAAAGCAGATGTGAAAACTACATTTAAAACCACAGCCTTGAAAATTATACCTTATACTACCCGTTCGGGATCAGAACCAAATCCCGATCTTCCGGGTCAAAGTTTGGTATGCCAGCTGATTTTTTTTTTTAGGGAGTCGTTTCAGAATATAGATTTATTGCATTTCAATAGTTAAAGTGCAGTGGCGTAACTATTAGGTGGCGTAGGTGCCAAAATACCACAGGCCCATGCTCAAAATAGGCCCCAACATGCTGGCCCACCCGCCAAAAATTAATTTGATAAGAGAAAAAAGTTGTCTTTTAAGCCTTTTTTTGTTTCGTAAAGATCTCACTATTTAATTAAAAAAATACTCAATGGTCACTTTATTGTGTATAATGTTATGCTCTACAAACAAGCTCTGTACAGATTTTTTTCTGTATTATTATTATTATTATTATTATTAGCACCACGTCTTACTACCCGTTCGGTTTTTTCTGTAAAATCAATATGTAACCAGATATAAGCAAATAACAAAAAAAACTCAATTTTTTGCCAATAAATAGTTTACTTAACAATTTTGCATGCGGAGCTTATAAAATAATTCCAATAATAAATACCAATATAATTTATTATAATCTACAATTATACATATTCAATTCGCAAACTAACTACCAATATTTTTGAAAAACATTTTTAATATTTAGTAAGGAACGAAATGTAATAATTTAGGAGAATTCAATTTTAATTGCTTTGAAGAACTATATTATGTTTCCAAAGAGTATTAATATGATGTATTAGGTAAAAAACATCAAATATAAAGTTAAAAATTCATTTGAAAGAGATTTGGTAAGATTATTACAAGTTGGTGTCTTATGACCTAAATATTGTGATATATATTAAATTTATACATTTACAAGTTAAATAACATATTGAAAACAATTAAGAAATATTAAAAAAACACATTCAAATATATTTAATAAAACATTAATACATCAAATGCTCGTAAAGTTGGTTGAATTTTATCTGATATAGTACAATTAGTTTGTATAATGTTATTATTCTTCGTTAATTATTAAAGTGATAAGATAACAACTTGTACTTAAGGAGAAATATTAGTATGTACTAATATTTCTCCTTAAGTACACTGACTTTTAATAATCTTACCAAATCTCTTTCAAATGAATTTTTAACTTTATATTTGATTGTTTTTTACCTAATACATCATATTAATACTCTTTGGAAACATAATATAGTTCTTCAAAGCAATTAAAATTGAATTCTCCTAAATTATAACTACCAATAGTTTAATTTTTACCTATTGAATCTTATATTGCATTTATAAACACTACTAGATATTACTTAGTACATTCATACATAGGGTGATAATGGTTTTAGAAGTTGGTGCCATTTTTGACAGATTAAGTGAATCGGATGGGTCCATATGGTAAAAGGTATCATTCTCGTCATGTTTTGTTTACCGGTGACGGAGAGTTTGAGCTTTAAACTCCGTCCGGCTGTAATAATGGTAATTTTTCCTAAGTAGTTTCTCACCCTCCTACTTCACAAATTCGGCTACACTTTCTTTAAATTCTACCTTCGTCATTCCTACCATTTAAGTGCAAATGTACGTATAGCCTGGATGAGTAGGAAAAACATGCATGAAAATAATTAACGGGTATTCACATGTTAATACCTAAAAACTGATCTAGAAAATATGAATCATTGATGGACTTCAGTAGACTAACTTTCTATCGGTGGACAAACAAACCAAACATCAAGCTCATCTATACATTTTTACCGGTGCTTGGAAGGTCTGTGTTTGAATCTCGGTTCGGTGTTTTAAGGATTTCTTTTTCCTAAATAATTTTTCATTCTCCTTCTATGCAAATACGGCGACATCGCTTTGTGTTATTAGATTGAGGAAGACAGATTGATAGAATGATAAAGAATCCAAGGGTCTTGTCAAAAGAAACTTCTTATCTTTTATATCAGAGAAAGATTAGAAGATGAAAGAAACCACAAAAAAAAAGTACTGAATCCTGGAGGCGATCAAAGGAAACAGTATCAAAATAACCGCAATTCAGCTTTATTTTTTCCAGAAAAAGGAGATCTATTCATTGGGGAAGCAGTTTTTTATAATGCATTTTGTAATTTGGAAGGAAATGACGTAAACTAAAGGTTGTGGATCTTGGCAAACTCAAGAAAGTGAATGCACTAGACCCCATATCTTTAAAATGTATATTTGTATTAAACTCTAATTTTTCCATATAAGTATTTGTTTGGTTAAGTTTATTATATATGTAGCTTCTATTTTAATTGTAGCTTTTGGTTAAGTGTAATAAAAGGCTGTAGCCTTAACTTCACCATTAAAACCAATAATGATAATAATAGGGTTTAGTTTCAGCTGGAAACGTAAATTTAGTGTAATCAAATTAATTTCTTAGTGCCCTGGAATAAACACAAATATAATAATCGGTTATTATTATTATTAGCGCCACGTCTTACTACCTGTTATGGTTATACGTGTATGTACTAATTACACTAATGGTTTTAGGGATTATAAAGGTTGTATTTAAAGTAAGTGTACTCAAATTTGTGTGGAGTAAGGGTGGAAAACCATTTTGTAAAGCCACCCTCTGTACACCCGACCGAGATTCGAACCTCATCAGTCTAGTCCATTGCGAGAGTAGCGCCACTGAAGTGAGTTTCTGCTAGTTGTTAGTTACCCCACTCATATGGAGAATGGACTAAACTGCCTCATATTTACTAACTACAGGCTTTAATGTTGTAAATTAATGTTATGTCACAAACTAAACTTTTTAAAAAAAAATTAAATAATCCTGTACCGCTCTGCATAAGCGCAGCCAGCTCTTAATTATGGGGAGGGACAGAACGAACCTATTTTCATAATATTAAATTAGAAGAGAGAATTTATTTCGTAGAAAATGAATAATACTATAACGGGATTAATTCTTTAAGTCGTATAGAAAAAAGTACCCTTAGTCATCTATGTGTTGCTCCAAAAGTGGATTTTTAATTTTTTAAATACGATAATTTACTCCTTTTTTTAACGATATTATGAGTCCCACTTGAGCAGATTATTGGTGACGAAGGGTGTTTATTCCCCTACTTTAACAAAGATCATGCTCCTTTGCACTAAATGCTGTTTACGGTTATAATAATAATAATAATAATAATTATTATTATTATTATTTATTTATTTGGGCGAAGTTAAGGCCAACGCTGCCTCTTACACTTAACCCATCTTGAGAAAAAAACTGTTTAGAAAGAGCGGGTCGAATATGTATAAAAATAAACCAATAAACAAAATAGAATTTGTCCCATTTCAGTGGTTTAATGGTCTAAGGCAGTTACTATGATGCGGCCCTTAGTCAGATTTAATACGGCTCTCATGTGTTTAAAGAAACAAGTTTTGGTAATTATTTGAGATCGAAATAAACCAATATATATTTATATAATTATTAATATAAAGTCCTATATAATGACGGGGTGGTGGTCAGTTTTAAGCCCTAGCTACAACCATGGCTGTATTTGGCTGCGACCCACTTCTGGCTCAGTAATCTAAGGTGGTGGCTCTTACGAAAATTATAGTGAGTTTCATTGGTCTAAGGCAATTAGACTGGACTGCTGATGATGGGAAGGTCGAAGTATGAATCCTGGTTGAGTTTACTGAGGTTTCCTCCCCCTCCCCCCCTATCTAAATTGATTTAGCCTCATCCTTTACCCAAATTCTGGCAAACTTTCTCGAAATTCAACCTTACTCTATAACACACTGGTGCAATTAGTGCATGAGCGTTTAACATTAACGCTTAGTGAGACGTGGTGACAAAAAACAAGCCTGTTATATAATTTATTTTGTGCTGACGAGGCGTTGCTAAAAACCGACCATTTGGAAATTTTATCCTCCGAGACAAGAGTTAGATGCGGTTCAACTTATAACCGGTGCCCGAATGTTGTACCGTACCCTCTATCCGTAGGAACGAAACCCACTAGGTCATTGCAGTGTAGCAAGAATTCCTGGAATGACCATCAAAAACAACAAAACATTTTGGCATGCCAGCCCCGCCCACTTGATGTCGGTGTCTGTGCCTGGTTAACAACCCCACCCAGGGTTATGGGGGTGATGACGTTTCCACCCCCCTCCCTCCCTCGCTTGACTACCCCATACGCTGGTCTACCAGCCTAGCCATTAAAAAAAAACAAAACACAAAACTGCTTCACATCGGCCACAGAATACTTGGGCTAATGAAAGCATAGCTGACACGTTGCGGATCTGGTCCTCGGGTTGAAGTGACATAACGCCACTTTAGAAGGAACAACGTTCTAAATCACCGTTTATATAGGGATGTGGAACCTTTGGCTCTTTGCATTATTATATGATGATAAATTATAACATCCTCAAGTAATTGACTAATTTCAAGCCTGTAGAGTATTAATATAAACAACACATCCATTACTATTGCCAGGGTGAGTTTTTTATTCAAGCCATATATTTTCCATTACCGGCTTGCTAGGCCTGTCCTAGCTTCGTATGCCTTATCAGATTAGGACAGGCACAACATCCAGTCCCCGGGCGTCAATTTATCATTGTGAAAGGGTAAACTCACATTTCACCCATGAAAAGTTTTTCGACCATGGCGAGACTTGAACCCGGGACCCTTAGTTCAGTAAACAGACACGCAACTGACTGAGTTAAGGTGTTGGACTATTTATATAAATACCAATTATAATTATATATAAAATGTAAACCCCTTATTTATTACAATCAATTAACTGAATTTAATTCACTTCTCAAAAAACTAAACACCGGCGTTCATTTTAACTAATTATAATCCTACAATAAGTGTTTTACTAACGATTGAAATTTTTAGTTTGTAGAACACCTTTCTTAAATTATTTTATATTACATTTTATAAGCCTTATTACAGGCTGATATATTTTTAAGTATATTTGTACACTGTATACTATAAATACAGGTGGATTTCAAAATAGAGGAGGAAATGTGAAAAAACTGTTTTGGTCAAATTGTTTACATATAGTGTAGGTTTTTTTTAAAGTGTTCCTTTTTGACTATATTAAATTAAATACTGGGTGAGGTATTTAAGTTGATACACGAGAATATTGCAAAAATTAAGCATTTTAGAATATTTTTATTACATTATGTTATTCTTAATTCCGCTAGATACAATATTATTTATAAAATTACTTTAATAAAATGTTAAAAATGATGTCCATCAACATCGATACACTTTTAATTTAGTAAAAAGTTATTGAATAAAAATTGTTATACGAAATACAAGTTAAAATATTTTCAAAAACTGAAATAAAAAAGTTTCAGGCATTTTTTTTTTCTTTTTCTTTAGACTAGAATCTCTTTAAAAAAATAGATTGTAATTTAAAAAACAAAGTTGACCTTGAGATAACCTCAAAGACGTCCAATAAATCAAAAATAACTAGTGTTGTTATCTATCCCCCTCAAAAACAAAAAACTTTTGTTCGAAACAATTTTTTTCTAAACTGCTCTATTTACGGGATATTTGGGTGTCTCGACTTAAATGCGTCACATTGTATATCCGAAATTAAAATTTGTCCTCGTTGATTCAAAAGTTTCTCATAAATGAGCTAGTAATTTATAGAATTAATTTATGGATATAATGCGGGGGAAAAACGTAAACTAAAAACTGTTTGCTAAAAATACACTTATTTGTATTTAGGTAGGTACCTCTAAACAATTCTGCCAAAATGTACTTTACATTAAGTGCGCAACCTTGTGAGGTATCCATGAAGTTAAATGTGGCCTTCGAATGTTAAAGGGTTCCCCACCCCCGGTTTAGTCATTGGGGGAAATATGAATTTATTTTATATTCACGCCAAGAATAATACAGTCACGGTTTCCATAGGGGGGGGGGGAAATCCTGGCTTTCCAAGGGAATGAATTCTTAGTTTTATTAAACTAGTAGTTCTGTCAGCAGAAGACCTCGCTTCTTCCATTCAAAAAATGTAAAACATGTAATTTTTTTAAAATATGTCATGTTCTTATCGTTACTACAGTATTTAGATTTATCTTTAGATTTCCAGTCGAATTATTGTTACCATAAATGCTCTCTATAAAAGTTTCCCTTGGTGATCCAGTTAGAAACAAATAATAGATTCAATAGTAAATTAAATTCATATAGGATAGCCGTTGTTTACGTGGTTTAAGATGTAAGAATCGCAAATAAATTGCAAAATTAAAAACAATACGCCCCAGATGTTCAATCGATTACTTATAATTTTAAATTCAACTCATTGGAATGAGCTATTAAACGAAACACCTTTTGAGCGGCCACCATCTTGGAACGGATAACCAAATGAAAAAAACATATACGTACGTCGTTTGACCTTTTTTTCAAAGCATGTCTTTGCCAAATTTTAGTTAAAATTAGTCCGCTCATTCGGCGGTGAACTAGGAAGTGATAGATGAAATGCCAAACGTTCCAGTTAAAACAAAACCGTCAACAAAGTAGCAATGATGATTTAAGCACATACACATTTTCGTCTAGTTACACAATATTTTTAAAATTTGTTTTTATATTTGTTCTAAATTGGGCATACATTGATAGGAAATAAAAATAATAAAATGAATATATAGATTTGAAATAATATATAAGTAAATTTAGGCTATATAAAGAGTGATAAAAAATACTAAGACTAATTTAACACTGGTTTGCGTCTCCCAAACTTTTTTTTAAACTTTTGTTGGTTAAATAATTTTGTCACTAACGCTTGGTCTGCTGTTGATCATACATGGTATTATTATTATTAGGTGTACTGTCTTACGACAGCTCCATTCCTTTTGCCTCCTCCTTGAGCTTCCAGAATTTTCTTCTTGCTTTAAAGTAATCTAATATTCGAATCCTTTTTCTTCCTACGCTCTTCTTTCCCTAAATCTTTCCTCCTATGACGTCGTACAGAAGACAGTTCCTCCTAAGGATGTGTCCGATACAGTTTGCTTTGTACCGAATATTCACAACCAAAATGGTTCTCCTCTCACCCACTCGTCTTGGGACTTCTTCATTTGTCGTTCTGTCTGTCCACCTAATCTTATCAAATCTTCTCCAATACCACATTTCAAAGCTCTCCAAGTATTTCTATTCGATCTTCCTGTAGAGTTCAAGTTTCTGCTTCAAATGTAGAATTTAATCATTTTCTTCCAACCCTTAACGTATACTTTCTATTCTCAGTTTTAACAATCTTAAAATTGTATCGAACAACTTTATTCTCTAATAATTGTCAGTATTTGTTTGGTATTTATGTTCAGTAGCTAGCTCACTTAAATCATCAATAAGATTCGATTAAAATAATTTAAAGTTGGGATTAAGTATTTGCTAACAACTTTTTGCCACCTCCACCCTACATTTATCCCCAGCGGTCCTTTAACACACTATTACTCGTATATTAATGGTTTCGTGTATGTAATAGTCTCTAGGTACATAATCCCTTCCCCTACTTAATGGGCTGCATGTGTGAAATTTTCATATCTAGTCTGTTTACTTCCCCCCTCCCCCTCC
>CABFVZ010002375.1:86050-96136 GCA_902151445.1 Timema monikensis | reverse complement strand
TTTAACACACGTCCCCTTTGTTTGCTGGTGTTATCATGAGTGTTTAACACACGTCCTCTTTGTTTGCTGGTGTTATCGCGAGTGTTTAACACACGTCCTCTCTGTTTGCTGGTATTATCACAAGTGTTTAACACACGTCCTCTTTGTTTGCTGGTGTTATCACGAATGTTTAACACACGTCCATTCTGTTTGCTGGTGTCATCATGAGTGTTTAACACACGTCCTCTCTGTTTGCTGGCATTATCGCGAGTGTTTTTCCACTGTCGGTTGCGAGGGCTTCTTGTAACCCTCACTGCATTCCCTTGGACGATTTCCCTTCTTAGAAATAAATCATCCAAGGTCGCTTTCATTGTCATTTAAAAACAACACCTCAGTTTGGGGAGATATTTTACCATTTGTCCTGTTCTTTACTGATAGTTTTGTAAATATTAAAACACACAGTATACAGTAGCCCCATGGCTTCTTTGGTGCTGACTGACAGCTGATGGCTTTGAAAAGTTACCAGACCAAATTATGTTTCCCTACGCCGAACCACATAATATGCAAAAACATGTGTTTAGCATCTGTCAGTTCTGAGAGTCAAAATTTAGGTATATACCTAAATGTTGACGGTCAGAAGTCAGCTGTGAGCGGTCAGTCAACAACAAAGAAGCCATGGGGCTACTATACATTCTACCCTTGTTTTATAAAGTGGGACAAATGAATTTTCAGTCCATCCTTCACTAAAACTCATTAATCCTGCTGAAGTTAACATTAAATAATATCTTATGCTTTACAGTTTATATTTAATTTATGCTCTTTGGTGGAGTGGTTCTGCAACAGTGTATATTATTTTGTTTCACAACTACTACTATTAATTAGTAAATGTCTCTATTTTTAATATTAAAGAGAGAGTCTGTTTGGTAAAGCCTACCATGTATTTTTATCTTCAACTGAATTCTCTAAGCCTCGACATGCGAATGCTGGTGCGTACCCTACACATTAGTTCTACCCATACTGTTAGACTAGGATAGATCTCTTAAATAATTTACTTACTTGTACTATAATTCACTAATAAAACCAAATTTGATGTCTGTCACTTTTATTAGGATATACAAATACAACCTTATCGAAAAGGGTGTAATATGGAAATAGTTGAATTATATAAAATAATTGAACTAATTGAATGATATATAATAATTGAATAATACATAATTATTTAAATATTGGAATAATATATAAGTATTTGAATTAATATAACAAATTAGAAGGTTTATTTGTTAAAAAATCAATTATTATAAATTATTGAATTATTTCCTCATAGGTCTATATTTTATTATGAAATCCCGGACACATTATTTTTGATAGCCCTGTATGGCTCTGGTTTTAAGCGAGACCTTAATAATATTTATCATTAAATACATCCACATCGGTGTACACGTGGATTCAGACGTTAAAAGTCTAGTTTGCTGGCAATGGGAAGATATAAGTCTAGGTTTGGAACCCAGATATGTTTACTGAGTATATATTTATATACGAAATGGTTGTCTAATCTTCCTTCACACACATATATAGGATCAGTACCTCTTAAATTCTAACTTCATCATCCTTATCCCCTTTATGTAGATATGGAGCTACGGGTATTAAAACACAGTGTATGAAACTAGAATAAGAAAGTTGACCTGAAATAATAAACTTATAATATAAATGGTAAGATGGATCGAACAGCCTTTATCTCCAATTTACCTAAAAATGGAGACATTTGCTTAAAGCTTGAAAGATATGTCAAGCCAAATATTACATTGTAAATAATGGGGACAATATTCATCACATTCTACCAAAGAGTATAGTAATAATAATAATAATAATAATAATAATAATAATAATAATAATAATAAGCACCGCGTCTTACTACGCGTTCGGGTTATACGCTTTAAGTTCTAATTACGCTAATGGATTAGGAATTGGGAAGGTTGAATTAGAGGAAGTGAACCCGCATTTGCGTGAAGGGAGAGTGGAAAACCATTTAGGAAAACCACCCCCAGTTCACCCGATCGAGATTTGAACCTAGGTCTCCCCTTCCTCAGCAGTCGAGCTAAACACGACAAGCGCGTTAGCCAACTACGCCACCGAGGAGGGTACCAAAGAGTATAAATGAAATATTATAAGCTGTTACAGAAACATTGGGATACGAGAAACATTCATGTCGACAAAATATTATTATACAGGCATATAATTAACATTATCTTTTTTTTTAAGTTACCCTCTTTATTCCTGGAAAAATGGAATGCACTATTTCGTTTGTAATGTTACACAGTGCCTTGAAACCAATTTTAATATCAAAATATTAAGTAAACTACCCTTAATTTTAGAGTTAAATTTATAATTCCAAAACCACTTCTAGGGAACCTAATATAGACCCAAGATAACAAGTCTTAGCCTGATCGGTAAAATGGTTTTGGCCTTAGGTCGAGATATGTAAATATGGCATAGCGAAAATAATTTTTCGATTTCAGAGGATCATGAAACATCAACATCCATCAAAATCTTGAATTTGATATTTTTGACGATTTTAATTATTCCATTTCCGAGGGATCGATTGACACTAAAATACGTAAAGATAACACTCTCTTGAAAATGTTAAAACATAAAGTTTTCTAAAATGTAAGAACTTCTTTGAAAATGTAAAAATAAATAATTTTTGAAAATGTCAAAATTTCTTCGAAAATATAAACATATATATGTATCTATAAACATATATACATGTCAAAATCTCTTCGAAAATGTAAACATATATATATTTATATATACATAGATATATGTATATATTAATATATGTATATATTTATATATATATTAATATATACACATATGTATATATTATTATATATATTTATATATATATATTAATATATATAGATATATATATTAATATATACATATATGTATATATTAATATATATAGATATATATTAATATATATATAGATATATATTAATATATATATATATATAGATATATATTAATATATATATATATATATAGATATATATGTTAGCATTTTCGAAGAAATTTAGAGATTTTCAAAAAATATTTTCACATTTTCAAAGAAATTCTTACATTTTAGAAAATTTTTATGTTTTAACATTTTCAAGAAAGTGTTATCTTTACGTATTTTAGTGTCAATCGATCCCTCGGAAAGAGAATAAATAAAATCGTCAAAAATATCAAATTCAAGATTTTGACGTTTCAAACATTATATATATTTAAAATGTCAAAACAACCTTTTAAGTAGAATTAAAATGGCACTTTTTCGAAAATTAGATAATTCGCTATGTCACACAAAGGATAATGTTGCTACCAATTCAGTCAAATGGATCCAAAACATGAATTTGACGCACCACGGGATTAATATCGCTACAGAATCCCTATTGGCAACACCCTCACTGCCCCCATGTTAGTTTATATTTGAATATTCATTTGTATACTTGCTCTCTTTAAAGGCATTAAATTTTAAACAAAAGCGTGTGTAGCTTTAGTTTTATTAATGTTCTTCTTTCGACGACTCTGGACAACTCGCTGATGGCCAAGAATAACGGCCATTTCCACCTGAATCTTTCATAGGCCTATAAAAAGACAGTTCAAAGAATTACACACACATACATCTTACTTCTCGTCTGGGATATCAGAGTTTATTTAGAGTAACGAGATACGGATGAAGAAATTCAATTTAAAACAAACCTGCATTTGCGTGTGGAGGGAGTGGGAAATAATTGAGGGAAAACAAGCCAACCAATTCGAATTCCACCCGTTACGGTGGCTGAATGGACTAAAGTGCTACTCTCGATATACACTAGACTCCCGAAGATTGTGAGAACGGGGTTCAATCCGGTCAAGTATACTGAGGGAGGTTTTTTCCTAAATGATTTCCCACTCTCACTCCAAGCTAATGGAAGTACACCTCCTCTAAATTCAACCCTCCTAATTTCTAACAGATTAGTGTAATAAATACATAGGCGTATTCCGAATGGGTTGTAAGACACGATGCTGAATAAATGAATAAATAGATGAATAAAAGTAAATAAAATTATACAGGGAGGCCACAATAATTTAATATAAAATTCCCTGAATTTTTTCAGGTTTTCCAAACCGCATTAAAAATATAATCCTTTCTAACCTATTTACAGTTTTTCTTGGTGAAAAACACACTAATATGATCTTTATTTGAAGTATTTAACAATCACTTTCTAAACCGACTGATTACATCAATATACGAGAATTTCTCTGAGTGAGAATGAAAGGACCTACCAATTTTGCCGGGAAATGTATTTTAACATCAACATGGGACCAGCGGGTTAACTTCCTATCTGAAGGAAGTTGTGCTACGGATTTTTATCGCTCAAGACCCCAGTTGGGAACTCACAAATATTAGGTCCTGGACACAAAATAACAGTCAGAGTTTACTTTAATTCTAAAGTTTCTGATGGACAAATCAACAAGGCCGGTATCTTTAAAAACACATCTGATTTTGACACTTTGACGGTATAGATTCTAAGTGAATGCAGTGAAATAGTTTTTCACTTTAAGATCTTCTTTACTGTTTCCAGTAAAATACTCGTACATTTCCCCATAAAACAAAAGTGTCAACTGATAAAACCCTACCCATTTGCACCTCGTTTGCCATCAATTTGGTTTTGAAGGTCGAATATTTTTAGCACCGCGTTTAGCCACCCATCAGGGTTGTGTATTAGTTACACCAATGGTTTTAGGGATTGTGAAGATTATATTAATAGGAAGTGTAGCCGCATTTGCGTGGAGGGTGATGGAAAACATTTAGGAAAAAACCTCAGTCCTTGTGCACCCGACCGAGATTTGAGTCTCGAACTCCCCGTCATCGGCAGTCTAGCCTATTGCGAGAGTAGCGCGTTAGACCATGTGGACACTGAAGTGTGTGAGGTTGAATTTAAACCAAATAATAAGTTTTGGTGTTAATTCAACCGCGACAATCAACAAAGAAAGTAGATTACCCCTTCCCTCGATTACAAAACTACATTTGAGACTAAATGTGCCAAAGTTGTATTTCACCGTTACTTGAGTTTCATAGTTATCAAAATTTGGACAATATTTTAATAAAAAGGTAATGACGGTACTAATTTATTCTTCCTTTTAATCCAACACTAAAACATTTCAGTTGAAATAAAACATCAGCTTTCTTATCTAGTATGAAATAATAGCATACAACCTCAAGGGTAAAGTGGAAGAATAACTCTTTAGTTCTTCAGGTCATGATAGGGTCCTAAGTCAAAGTTTACAACTAAATATATTTATTACTGGGACCGCATATATTTGTTTGATCTCACTTATGTTAATCTATATACGATACGGCTTAGTTCTGGCAAACCATCAAATCATCCGCTCCAAGCGGGAGGGAGTTGCATTCAGAGAGAGGCACAAAGGCTTCATAAATACAACGTTTGACGATGCTGCAGGCTATATTAACAGTGAAATTCCTGAAAAGTGTATTGAAACAAAATGACATACTAGTTTGTATACATGCACTTGAGGAAAATTCCTGTGCAAAAAGCGGATACCAACCACGATATTAAGTCAATCGGATTGAAGTCTAATGGCAATGCCGGACGTTTGTCATTAGTGATCCTGCTTTAAAATAAAAATAAGGCTTATATATTGTTCCAGTGGACAACATCAGCATTATAAATAGCCGTTTATAGTTTTTAAGCCTGTTCATGACAAGCTTATTTCAATTCTACCCAACCTAATAAAATCGAACCTTCAATTTGTAGATTCATGAACAGTTAGGTTTTGTTATGTTGAGCTAGCTTGTTATAAAATTATATTTCTGCAACTTAATTATATAAAGTAAGAGTGGGTAAAGTACCAATTAACCTAATTATATTATTAAAAAACTAAAAAATATTTATATAATAACTTTTTTTTTAATACATTAGGTTTTTTTGGTATCACTGTCACTTGATTTGATCCTTCAATGACATTATCCTTTACATCTGTTGAGCTTCGTACCCTAAAAAAAAAAGTCACGTGCAATTGGCCATCCCTATCCAACCCTATCCAAGTTTTGACCTTGTGACTTATTAATAGCCATTAAGATTGCGAGTTTAAATGAGAACTGTCTCGATCTCAAAATAAAAGGGATGTTAGGGTCTACAGGGACCAAATCGATTTTCGGTATGGAACAAACACTCCTTCGAAAAGAACCCGTTTGCTGCGTAGATTAGATTTGCATTCAATTTTGTCACTACTTGGCGGGTTCCATTTTATAGGTCATTTTAGTATAATACACCTAAACCAACAAACATTGGTATTATTTATTAAATTATGTCACATATTTAGGCTATGTAAATTTAAGCTCAAATTATTTGAATATGTTTAACGTTACCTGTAAAATTCTCACTGACCAAAAAAAACACATTTTGCTAACTATTATGAATATAAATCAACCAAAACCTAATTTATTAATACAGTTCATTGTCTTATAATCTGTATTTTCTCTTTCAATTTGAGATTGTAATTTTTATTCTAGTTTCTCCTTGCTTTTTAAATGAAAATAGCACATTGACCATTTAAAATTATTATATAATTAGGACTAAAGTTTTTATTTTTTTATATGTTTTCAAGTTTGAAAAATTTGCGCACTTCTTGAGTGGTTTCTCTGCAATTTCACTAAATTTCAGTTTCCTATCTCATTGAGAAGTACTAAAAACTGTCTGGACAGATATGCATACATACATACATACATATATACATACACCATTAGACTATTATTAATGTTTAAAAGTAGGTTTTGATTTTATTTCCATATATACAATATATAATTCAGGCTTGCCAATAGTTTTATTATGCATTAAATTCGTGTATGGTTTAAATTAAATTCTACACACGGACTAATCTAAGATTCAAAAATGAGTTAATAAGGGATTCTTTAAATATATTGATACTCACGCTGGGGGCCACGTGGTATGAAATGTCAGGCCCGTAATACACCGGGCTCACCAGTTACGTTCAGGGAATTTTTCCATGGAAATTTTCCCGTTAAGCCTAATTGGAGAACATTTCATATAAAAATCTTTTTCATCCCTACTACATAGAACAACCCGTTAAATAATCCGTTTATGAAAACGTATGGAATAGAAAAAAAAAAAAAAGAGTTTCAGAAATGTACTCTAGTATTATCAAAGTTTTTATAACTAAAGCACTTTTTTGGCCAGAATAAATAAAATTATATTGATTCATATAGTTTAATTTTCTACACATGGTAAACTCATTTTTAAAAAATATTCTTCATGAGCATCGCGTGGTTTGACCAAAATATTTAAATAGAGAGAAAAAGTCCTAACCATATGATGTGATTCTCAAGAAAAATATTCATTTACTGTCGAGATTACCATTTCTATAAATTAAGCTAATGTATATACCGAAGCAATATTTTATTTATTTTGGCCAAAATAATCTTTGCTTTAAAAACCTAGATAATATTGAAGTCACATCACATGACCTACACTCCAACCGTAATTATTTTAACAACGGACCATTATTAAATTATGCGGAATAAACTAATCACCACTTAAAATGGGGAAATAAAGTACCTAATGAATAACATGAATCACAAAAATAAATTATACAAGTTATTTAAATAAGAAATGCATTGCATAAAACATGGATTTTCATTTAACGTTTATTTAGTTGTAATGGGTGACCTGGTGGTCTAGGGGTAAGGTGTCAGACTTCTATGCTGGCGGCCGGGGTTCAATCCTCGGTCCCGGCAAAGATTTATCTGATTTCCAAACCCTTCCTTCACCTCTGACAAGACATCTTGTGAATGTGGGGAATGTCAGGCCTCCACCGTGGTTCGGATTCCACGTTAAACTGTAGGTCCATCATTTCATCTCACAATCACCCTACCATTGCACATTAGCGTAAGTGCGTATAACCCGAACGGGTAGTAAGACGCGGTGCTAATAATAATAATAATAATAATAATATTTAGTGGTGCTAAGTTTGTCCCAGTTAAACAACTACATTGGGAAGGAAAGGGGTACCCAACACCCCATTCTCCCCGCCCGTGGAGGGGGGGGGAACTAAAATCACAATCTAACTGACTAGAATTGATGATGGGTTACAGAATCAGGCCTAGTAAATTATGATTTTCATAGAAAAACCCATAAGTTGTAAGCTGGGAACCTACGATGCCATAGTGGCGGAAACAAATATATTACAATTGTATTTACATTCTTAGGAGAAAAATAAGATTAAGGGGAATGTAATTAGAATTATATATCTAAGAAATGTTTGTGGAAAAACTCGTGTGGACAGAGTCCGTAATGAATAGGTTCTGAAGAGGTGTGGTTTGAAAGGGAATCCAATGTGAAAGAAGCGCCTTACGTTAGTTTTGACATGTTGCGAGGATGAGTGTGGATCGAATGACGAAGAAGATATATGAAGGTAGAGTGTGTGGATCAACAGGAAGTGATAGGCCATATAATATGTGGCTAAATATTGTAGAAGAATGTGTGTAAAAGAGAAACAATATGAGTTTTAAGAATAAAAGAACATGTATGACTTGGAGTATGCATGTTGTTGATGGGTAGTATGCAAGGATAAGTAAGTGTAGATAAAGTTGGTGATCATGGATTGAGTACAAAGTTGTTTTTTGAGCTATATGCACAGTTTCTTAACCTTAAAATAATGGCGTGATTAGGTATGCATGTGAGTATGAAGGTCTGTTTAGTTAATAATGTAAATACAATTTTTACACAAATCTATAAGTAAGTGTTATTATTGGGAGCTTTGTTAACTTTTTAGTTGAAAATAATATAAATCAAATTAGATATATTTCTAGAATGCCAAGTTTTAATGACTTTCATTCAACGTTGGTGGCTGAAAGTGGAATTCCTATAAAACTCAGGGTTTAGTTCCAATGTCTGTTAACATTGTCTTGTCCCAAGAATCACAAACATTACCAAACAGTGACACAGTGGCAGCACAATATGACTGCCATTTTCCGATCAGTCCCATCGGAGAAAGCGTTCCTCCACCAAGGGTCCCGCACAAAGGCCCATCACCCACCACCCGACACTTTGTCCACTTCTGGGTCTCATTGTGGGTGGGTGGTCGCGATTAAAGCGTGCAACGTTGTTTTGAAACCGCAGGCGAACATACATGCATGGTGCTCGACAACATTCCTTGTGATGTGTGTGTGCGCGCGCGCGTGTGTGTGAGAGAGGGCGGTTGTCACAGTTTATGGCAACCAACGTTTGTTGACCGATCCTATTAGTAGTGAGTTCAAAATGATGTTTCGGGAAAACTGTGCTTTAGAGTTGGATTACCGTAACTCCAAAATCAGCAGTTTACAGGAGATGCGGTTGTATTTTCAAGGCCGTAACCAAACATTTATTTTGAAAAGGTGGTTTCCTTTTACGGTGTCTCTCTAAATAGTATATGACGATTTTTCTAAAAATATATTTAATCTCCTTTGAAGTAATTTAAAAGGGGCTTATTTTATTTATAGGTAAGTAACTTTCTGAACCGACTGATTATATCAGCACACGAGTTATAAACTTCGCTCTAAAACACACGCAGCAACCAGACTCCCAGCCGTTGAGATAGGAATCCAAGGGACGTGAGAAAAGGGCAGTATTTCAGTATTTCCGCAATTTTATTATCAAAACATTGTTTTGGCCAAAATAATTAAAATGTTGCTTCAGTTCAAACGTAAGAGTATAATTTTATTCACATGGGGATACCAACAGTTGTTGATTATCTGTCATGAGCATAGCGATAAAAAATAATCATATAAACTACAGGACACTCTTGACAGATATTCAAGAACTGTTAAGGTCACCATGTGAAGAAAATTAAACTATATGTTTCTACTGGATTAATATTTGATTTCTTTTGATTAAAACAATGTTTTGATATTAAAACTGATCCGCCTCAGTGGCGTAGTTGGCTAACGCGCTTGACGTGTTGAGCTCGACTGCCGATGACGGGGAGATCAAGGTTCGAATCTCGGTTGGGTGAACTGGGGGGGGGGGGGCCCCTAAATGGTTTTCCCCCCCCCCCCCCCCC
>CABFVZ010002375.1:34787-85865 GCA_902151445.1 Timema monikensis | reverse complement strand
ATTCAACCTTTCCAATTCCTAATTCATTAGCGTAATTAGTACTTAAAGCGTATAAACCGAACGGGTAGTAAGACGTGGTGCTAATTATTATTATTATTAAAACTGCAAAAACAACGCTGGTCACATGAAAGTTACCGATCATTTAGGTCGGCTCTAAGAGCCTAATCTGTTGCTTGTTTCCGAAACGTGAAGTAATTCAATTTGAGCTGGTGGCTTGCACATTAAGTACTTATTGGCCTGCGGGTCGGACACGCATGCCTTAGATCATGCGTCCAACAGAGCGGGTCATTACCGTGATGAATACCACAGTGTGAGAATAAATCCACTTCAAATAGACAGTGCCTTTAAGGGACGACGAAGTAGAAGGTGAAATATTAGGGACGTTCACAAGAGGTTGCCTGGAGGAATACTGTGAAACCACATCGGACTGTAGTGGTGAGGCCGGGGAGGTGGGGTAGCAGCACTGCTCCTAGCTTGAACCTCATCTCCCGCTTCTAGGGCGAGCTGGCTGCCTGTATTTAGGGGAAGAAACCAATCGCTGATCTATGTATGCTCAAACACTCGATATCTCCTGTGATTATCAGGACACTTAACACAATCATTCTGAATACGTCGATCATATCAACACATGACTTATAATCTAACTTAATTTTAGAGCAACCCGATTCATTGTTCGAAATTCCAGAGCTTAATAATGCCACACTTTGACTACTGTGACGTAGTATACAATGACTTAAGATACGATCTAGCAGAACGACTACAACGACTACAAAACACATGTGTTCGATACATATTTAACTTAAAACGGCATGACCATATTTCTAAGTATTTTAATAAACTTGGTTGGTTAAGAATAAATCAAAGGCGAAGGCTACATTTATTAGTATTGCTCCACAAAATATTATCGTCAGCTCAGCCTCAATACCTATCCTCACGATTCCTATTTCTGAAAGATAAACATAGCCGAGCTACTAGATCAGAATACACTCTACAGATGTATATTTCCATACATAGATCTCAAACACAGACTTGGAACAAACTAGATAACTCCACCCGTCATCTAACATCTAGACACCCCTTCAAGTCCGCGGTTAAACAATTTATCTTGTCTAATAAGCTAAACTGAGTTCTTGAGACTACTTGAGCTTTATATGAGTGTGTGAATGAGCGTGCGAATGTTTTTATACTTATTTGAATATTTCTTTATTAAATTGTATATCAATAAATTTAATAGTGTATGTTGTACTCAACTCTGGTTAAGTGGAAGAGAAGGCTAACGCCTTAACTTCGCCAGATAAATAAAGGCTATTATTATTATTATTAATGGTCTAAAAGTCGTCACTCTCGAAATAGACTGGATTGCTGATGACGGTGATATTGGGGTTCAATTCCCAGGTAGATATACTGAGGGTGTTTTTATTTCTTGAAATGGCTTTCCACTCAATCTCCACGTAAATGCGGGTACACATTCCTCAAATTTATACTATTTTCGTCCTTAACACATTAGCGTAATTAGTGGGCTACATAAGAGTATAACCTGGATGGGTATTAAGATGTGGTACTAAAAATATAATAGAGGAAACACAACAACCCGTTTCCCATCCGTTAGTTTATCAGTGTGAAACGGGGATTCTTAATTTCACCAATTATACATTTTCCGGCCTTACCGGGAATAGAGACAAGACCCTTTTATTTCTTACTGATTCGAACCACGTTATCCCCGTCATATGCAGTTTAGTTTACTGCGAGAATAGCGCGTTAGACCATGCGGCCGCCAAAGCGGGTAGTAATAAAATTTAATAAAATGTAAATATTGTGAAGTCTGAAAATGCTGCATAGGATATAGGAGTGAAATAGTTACGGTTTTATGCATATCGGTGGGCGCGTGGACTAAATATCAGGCTCTTCTAGTCTCGATTGTCACTAACGTGGAGATCGTGGTTCTAATCTCAGCAAAGTTAATTGAGACTTTCTTTCTTTTTTTTATTGTGTCCCCTCCTCCCCATATATGCGAATACGGATATATTTCCTCTACATTATGCTTTATTCATCCCCACTCCATTTGCGTATTTAAATGGGTACAGCCCGGAAGGGTACCAAGATGCGTTGGAGTGGAAGAAAAGTAACTTAAAAAGAGTTTTCTTGTCCCATGCTGTTATGTATAAAATAACAACTACATAAAAGTTGTTGTTATTTTCAATTTCCAATTGTAATTTAAAAACAGAGAAAAATATGTTTTCCAATATTTATATTTTATTTAAATAAATAAATCATGCGATGAAAATATAAACTTCATAAATTTTATAGCTTTCCAGGCAATTTCCAGGAAGTATTTTCTATTAATTTTTATTTGTGATACATCACTCTCTAAATATATAAAATGTAAGATTGATTCATCAGATATTGAGATATAATATTTTGGTGTTCAAAGCTTTAGGAATGAAGTAAATTTTGTTGTTTTATTTATTCATACAGACTCGATCAAGACAAAAATTTATGTGAATTATGTACCATATAATGAAAACAATTGGTTAAACCAATAGAAATAGACGGACGAATGTGATTAAAAAGATAATATATATTTTTGTCTTGGTAAGGTGCATGTAAAACGACAAATTTCCGTTCAAGTCTTGAGCTTGATTCCTGCCCCCCCCCCCTCCCCCCCAAATCACAAGATGTTGCCTATACTTTACACACCCACTAGACTGAAGTACTTGGCTTTGCACAAGATAAATAGTTTAGGGTAAAAATAGTAAAAAATGCAAAAAGTATAACAAGTAAATTTAATCAAAAACTGTTTAAAAAAGGGATAGGTAAAAAAGTGTGAAAAGGATTACAACGTTAAAAAAGGGCAAACAATGAAAAACATGTTCTATTTTAGGGTAAAAAAAGGGTCGATGTGTTTCCAAACATACGTACAGACCAACAGACAAATACACAGGGATAAACTTATTTTACAATTATCGACGTTAATATAAACTTAAATTGATGTCAAATTTTGCATACATATTTAGATATTAGTCTTCTCTTTCATAAAATTTAAACTTTTTTTGTAAAAGTATATTTTTTTCTAGCACCGCGTCTTACTAACCGTTCGGGCTATAAGCTTATGTAGGCCTATTATTAAGATAATGGCTGTAGGGATTAGCAAAGTTATATTTGGAGAAAGTGTACTCGCATTTGCGTGAAGGTAAAGTTGAAATATATTTGGTAAAAAACACCTTGAGTACACCCGACTGAGATTCGAACCTCGATCTCCCCGTTATCGGCAGTCTAGTCTACTGCGAAAGTAACGCGTTAGAACACGTGGCCACCAAAGCAGGTAATATATAATTTTCAAAACTGAGCTCACTTTATTGAAGCACATTAGCAAAAATGTACTTAGGGAGAATATAGCGGCACACCACTTATGAACCACGATGAAGCGAACGTAGTGTTAGGGTTGTGCAGTATATTCAAGATTTGAGTGAGTTTCTCTTTTGACTGTACACAGTCCACCACAGAGAGAAGAAAGTTAGCTCTGACGTCAACACGTTTTTTACCATTCTTCTCTCTCCAGCATCTCCTCTTTCTATCCCTCTTCTTCTCTGTTGTGTGTTCCACGCGAGGGGTTGTAGAAAGGACGTGACCACCTTTGACCCTACAGATCTCGCCCAATTACGCGGTCCACCACGCTTAGAAGACGTCTCACCTACACAGGAGTTGATGGAGACATCACGGTTGATTAGGCTCGCTAATCTAACAGGTCATTTTGAAGTACAGGTGGTATGCGGACCTTAATTTGAGTGGGTAAGGCGAGTATGAAATAGAAAGCAAGAAGAAGGCTGAATTTTTGCAATTTTTATATTGTAACAATTTTTTTTTATCCAATATATAAAATAGATCTTTATTAAATAGGTACCCGCTTCGGTGGCTGCATGGTTTAAGGTAGTGGTTGGCAAACTACGGCACGTGGACCTGATTCGGCCCAGCGACTGATTCTAACTAGCACCGTATCTTACTATCCGTTCGGGTTAGTTTATTCAAGAGCAATAAGGGATAACATGATTGTTCTTGAAATTCGCTCTACCGAATTTGATTAAATTTTGTATCTAAGCACAATTTAACATTTGATTAAAATCAAAATGTCAATTCTCATTTTTCCATGAAAATGACTTGTACTTTACATTTGTGGAGATTTCCAATGTTGATCATATTTCCGCAATTAATTGAGATACGAAATAACTTATCATTATAAAGTTGTAGTACTAGTAAAAATAAAAATATTTTACTTGAAATATAATGAATTATATGAAACCAATAGTTTCTTAGCTAAGCAAATATTTATTTTTTATTGAGGTCTTTGAAATGTGAAATTGATTGTTAATGCTCTTTGATGTACAGAGATGTTGTTTTTTTCTCAATGTTTTTGACAATTTGTATATTCTCATTTATCCTCTTTGAGGAAGTGTTTCTGCAACAATGTATATTATCTAGTCCCATGAATCTTACGCCTTTTTTTTAGTAAATGTCTCTATTTTAAGAAGAAGAAAAAATATTTAGAAAGTTTTTGTGGAGCACCGTATCATTTATTTTCTCTAAAGGAATCATAAAACACAATATCACTCGAGGTAATGTTATTCAGTTGTAGTTAAAATTATTGCTATTGTGGTTGTTTTTATTTTTGTCCATTTTACGTGTTTAAGGTGACCGCCTTCCAGAGAACCAAGGCGTGCTCAAGACGCAACGCACACGTTATGTATCGATTTGTTTGTAATTATCAAAATAGGGTTAACACCAGGATTGGACAGGGCCACCCAGACATCGGGGAGTATCCTGATGAGCCGGTTGGGCTGCTGAAACTACTTTATACTAAAACAAAACTATTAATGCAATTTAAGGATACAGGGGAAAGAGGTGAAGGTCACATTACACACATTTTTCAGAAAAATGACTTTATAACTTAAAACCCATAAAAAAACCTTGCAAATACTTTTTTAAATTATTTTAAATATAATAAAGATCTCTTTTAAAAATAATCTAAAGTGCATAATAAAGGTATCATGATTGTGTAATAGATGGTAGCGGACTTTTCCTCCGTTTTATCCTGCACTCATCAAATTATTTTGAACTATAGTTTTTATAATTTTTTTTAAAGTACTATTTCTACATCATTTGTGAATGATCAACGATAGTATAAACCGTTCTCTTTATTGTTTAATTGCGTTTTTTTTTACTAACAATTTACTCACCTGCTTCGGTAACCGCATTGTCTAAGACGTCACTTTCATGTTAGACTAGACTGCCGATGACAGGCAGATTGGGGTTCGAATCACGGCTGAGTGAACTGAGGGTGGTTTTACAATGTGATTTATCCTTCTACCTCCACGCAAATTCGGGTAAACTACCTCTAAATGCAAACTTAATCATCCCTAACTCACTAACGTAATTAGTAAATGTGTTTCTAACCTGAACAGGTAGTAAGACACGGTGCAAAAAAATAATTATTCAACTATACGTAAACGCATGCACGCATACACACATAATATCACTAAATTTGTCATTTAAAGTCCACACAAGTAGTGTTGGCATTATAATTTTCCAAATTCAACTTATATTAAAGAAAAAATCCTCAGTTCATTATCGTTAATCCTTTTAGGAGTTATTTTGGTTGTGTCAGTATGAATAGGATGAAGCTGCTGTATTAAGGCGCGGCAGAAGGGAGTGCAAGTATGTTTAAGTTTTTACATAATATAAATTTTTTCGCCAAAATAAATCAAATATTTCTCCAGTAACACCATAGAGTTTAGTTTTCTGCACATGATAATATCATCAGATCTCGAATATCTGTCAAGGGTGTCCTCGAATGTTGTCAACACATTTTAAATAAGGAGAAAAAGTTTTGACAAAATTCCAGGACACCCTTGACAGATATTCGAGATCTGTTGATATTAGTGTGTGCAGAAAACTAAATTCTATGTTGCTACTGGAGAAATATTTTATCTATTTTGGCCAAAGAAATTTAATGCTATAAAAACTGTAAAATTACTCGTGCTCCCTTCTGCCGCACCTTAAATTAACTTAATAAAGATTTAATTATTGATCATGTATCTGAAATAACTCAGGATTAGAACGATTGTAAGAACTATTATCGAACTTGGGGAACCCTAGTCTCATTTAAATCACCTAAGAATAAAAAATATCAATAATTAAAAAGTGTGTAAACCACTGAATGTAGTTTTATATAGGTCTCAAACTGAAAAATAACTTCAGTTGTGATATTTTATTTTAAGGGCCGTTATATTTTTGTCCCGGGACGCTTAAATCTGCCTGCTGTCCACCCCTGGTTCACAACAGTTTAAATGACCCAGCATAATCTTTAGATGACACACACATTAAATTTTAAGTTTTATAATGATTAATGACAAGTTAAGTTTAGCTTACATTTTTCAGTCTAAGCGTATAACCCGAACGGGTAATAAGACACGGTGCTAAGAATTAATAATAATAATAATTATTATTACAATTCAGTGGCGCTTAACACGAAATGTTGCACTTCTTTGAATATAGGACAGTAAATGGTGATAAAAACAAAAATGTCTTTCCTCAAATAATTGATCAAATCTTTTAAATTTATGTATATCACAAACTGGCCCATGATAATGAATGACAACTATCACGTATAAGCTTATGATACACATTAGTTAAAATAAAAGTAATGGCAGCATACTTTAATATTCGTAAATTTGTAAAATAGCACCAGGACACGTCAATCGAACCCGGAACCCTTACTATTGAGATATCAAAGAATCATCTCAATCTCAGGGTCATTCCTTACTTAGAGTATAGCTTAAAGAGGAGTTTATAATTCACGGAACGATTCCTGGGTAGTTAAATGGTGGAACATTGGGGGTAGGGGGGGACGTTAATGAAAGTTCCTCCATCCCCCATATGTCGGTCTGATCGTAGCCCCCACCTCTTGCAACCAGTGCAATTATACGTAGAAATTGTGTTAAACCCCGGATCTTGGAACTAAATATAGCGATCTACTGAGCCGTTTAAAAATAACTTTTTCACGTGTAGCTAAAATTCCCAGTAAATTGTGCAACCTAAAAATAATTAAATTTAATTAACTTCGAGGAGTGTACCGACATATTAAAACAGGTACTATTTTTTATATTTGAGATTAAATTATTGTAGCCAGAGCCCCGCTCTAGCAAGGCGCCAGCCAGACATCTTGTGCTTTGCTTCGAATTAATTCACTTTACTTGTGTAGTTGTATTTCGGTTTTGCTAAGTATTGCCCTTGAATATGATAAAATTAACTTCTACTGTATTCAAATGCTTGTGAGCCAATATTTCGGGGGGGGGGGAGGGGGTTCTGGATCCCCGGGATCCCTCCCTTCCCCCAGTTACGTCCCTGACCAAAGGTACTTGGTTTGATTCCCACTTCCAGGTGTCATTTTTCACTTAATTGAAATAACGTCATGTTTTATTAGGATCACATCAGAACATTTCAAGTATTATTGTTTTAGTGGTTTCAGAACTTAGTACTAAGACATATTTAAGTCCGAGAATATGTCCCTGCAAGTACGTGGCACTATTTACACTAGAGTTTGAATCCTGTGTGGGTGTACATAAGGTAGTTCTTTCCTTACATGGTTTCTCACTCGCTCTCTGTGCAAATTCTGGTACACTTACTCTAACTTCTAGTCAGACTTCTATGCTGGCGGCCAGGGTTCAATCCTCGGTCCCGGCAAAGATTTATCTGATTACCAAACCCGTCCTTCACCTCTGACAAGACATCTTGTGAATGTGAGGAATGCCAGGTCTCCACCGTGGTTCGGATTCCACGTTAAACTGTAGGTCCTTCATTTCATCTCACAATCACCCTACCATTACACATTAGCGTAAGTGCGTATAACCCGAACGGGTAGTAAGACGCGGTGCTAATAATAATAATACTCTAACTTCTATTTAAATCATACCTATTCCATTAGTGTAATTAATACAAAATATCATAGAAGAAGGTGTCCAGGTGTTTTAATAGTAAAATGTGCATGTAAATCCTCCTGATGACGTGCGGTTACTACACTGCTCACTGAAAAAATTCATATAAATAGGTCAAATATGACTGAAGATATTCATTTGTGAAATCCTGGGTTACTTTTTGAATGCACTTGTGAATGCATATGGCACTAACGGGCATAAAAACGCAGTTGAACAAACGAAAGAAGATATAAGTAGTTTCTTTTATCACCAAGTCTTACTTCCTATTCAGGCTATACGCGTACGAGTATATGATATATACTCTAATGGTTTAGGAATGAAAAAGAAAGTATTAATGGGTAATCTACCCACATTTGCCTGGAAGGTAAATGGAAAACTATTTAGGTAAAACCCTCCTCAGTAGACCCAACCGGGATTCGAAACCCAATCTCCCCATCATCAGTAGGCCAGTCTAACACAAGAGTGACACCTTAGTCTATTCAGCCACTGAAGCGGGTAGGTAATTATTGATTTATAACTAGGAAACTACCCGCTTCGGTGGATGCATGGTCTGAGGTGTCATGCTCTCGTAATGGACTAGACTGCCGATGACAGAGAGATCAGGGCTCTAATCCCGGCTGGTTTAACCGAAGGTAGTTTTCCCAAAATGGTTTTCCACTTGACCTCCACGCAAATGCATCTACACTTCCTGTAAATTCAACCTTCCTCATTCATAGCTCACTAGCCTAATTAGTACAGATGAATATAACCTGAACAGGTTATGAGGTGATTAGAAAAACTATGAAACTAATCTACTACCGTGTAATGTATAACTTGATGGTAGCGCCCTTTTAGACGACAGCTGTGTAATTGCTTAACACAGTTGTGGACACGCGCAAACGCTGTCAATCCCTGTAACTGACAACTTGATTTTATGGCGAGTGGTACATGTTTTAATATTATTGTTATTGTTTTTGACACTTTAAACAAAAACATACTATTTATTACTATACGCGCAACATGAAATGTTATTAACGACTTAACCTAAGGGTCAAGGATGAGAAGGGTAGTTTAGAGAAAATGGTATTATTGCATTGACATGTAGAAATAATTTGAAAATCACACGTTTGAAACCACCCATAGGACACCCGGACAGGATTAGAGCATTGAATTGCTCATTAACGATGATCAAGTGCATTTATAGTAATTAGTAAATCTATACTACTTCATAAAATAGTTTTGAATTCACTAAGTAGGCAAAGAACGACCTTAATATAATCATAATTATTTTTCAAAAAATATTTGATAAAATAAATATGATGTAGATTTGAAGCTATATCAAATATCTTTTATGAAAGAAAAAAAAGTTTACAAACCTTTTATAACAGATTTAACTTATAGAAGATCCCTGAAGTTTTATCAAAGAAAATGGTGAAATAATAAAGTTTAACTTAAACATGTAAACTAGTTAAAAATTAAATCGTCAAATATGATGACACAAACTCCACACTTTAGCTAAAGCATAAGTGTTTTTTTCTTCTTTTAATTAAGAGAGCAACTTTAGTGATTAAATTTTCTAAATGTCTATGGTTCAGTCAGATATATTTAAAAAAATATGACTGGCACCTATTTTTGTAATCATATGAATTGTATAGACTTTGAAGTAAATGTTAAGTAATATAAAACAAATTTTATAAAAGATAGTGTCAACCCTTTTATGATATTTATCTATATAAGCCAATATATATTATATTAATAAAATGAATATTTTGTGTATCTGCGTGTCTGTTACAAGCGTTGTGCAATATTAATGGCACGTAGAGGTCTAAGATTTTAAAATTAGTATAATAAAATGTATAAAATCTGTAAATGACGATGACTCTTAAACTATATCTATATAATACAATATATTTATTTTAAAAATTACATTTTCCTAGGCTCTCGTGGTACCACGATGACTTTTAAACCGCGAGACCATTACGTGTGTCCGGGAATGCTTTCTGGACGATGCTATACTTTTTTTTTTAATAATGAAACCACTTACAACAATGGTACGATCGAAATTCCTACAAGAGTTGGAGAAAATACATAGAATAGAACATTGAACAATCTAAATAAAATGAAGGTGAAACTACAATTAAAAAAACTCATTCATTGCAACTTGTTGTGGGTTATTATTATTATTATTATTATTATTATTATTATTATTATTATGTCAATGTTTCTACATACCAGTGCTACCTATAGCTAAGATAACAACTGAGAAGAAAAATTATATATATATAAATGTCTTTGATCTATATGTCAAGACAGGAGAATTCAATTCAAAGTTTCAATTTATCATAGGCCTATATTTTTATGCCTTATATGACCAAAAAAAATATTGTTTTACAAGTGTAAAATAATTTACAGTGTATATTGTGGATTGTCTGCTGAATATTAAAATATTTAATCAATTATTAAATATTCCTTCTAAAAGTTTTAATAGTTTTTGATGTTTAACCATGGAGATGAATGTATATGAGATTTTGTCAAATCTCACCAAGAAAAAAGACTAAGGCTCATTCATGATGATTCCTTCGAATATATTGATTTAAGATTAGTTTCTTCTTTCCAGTCGAAATGTTGGATTTCACTCAATAAAAATACATAAGTTGAGTGTTAGGCTTCTAGCTCACATTAAATATATTTTAAATTCACTTTACCGTAAAAGGTACATAATTCTTATCATGTTTGGTAAGGATGAACACATATATCGTCCTGAAATTTTTTGGAAGCCAACAAGAAGACCCTAATTTTATTCAAGCAATATTCCAATTATATTCTTATAGAACAAAATTTTAAAAACGTTATTTTATCAAAGTCCAACATCATAACAAAGGTAAAAGGGATGGCCGTGAAATAACGATAAATATAATATAAAATTTAAAAGATTTATAAATTAATTTGAAAAATATTAAAGAGAGGGTTAGAAGCTCCACTTACATTTGTAAAAATCGAAATTCGCGCTAGTTTATATACATCTTCTTTGCTTAAGAGCCGCCTCCACGCAGGCTTCCTCTGTGTGTGGGATTAGCTCTGTCCAACTGAATATCCCATGTGTGGAATCACTCTGTCCAAATAATTATCTCACTTCTTTTATTTTCATTTGGAACAAGACTCACTCCTCACTTATCATCGGCTGATTTACGCCTTTAGTAGTTATGGCTGACCAAGAAAAGAAACAAGAAGAACTCGACATAAGATTTCAAAAAATAAATACGTTTAGTAAAATTATAAATGCTCTCCCAAATTTTAAAATTAGTTAATATTAACAATGCTGTGTGATCTTCCTTCCGTATATTGTGAACTAGCCCCCTTCCCCGTAAAAAAATATTGTAAAGAATCCTGTAAAACAAAGCTTCAAATCATCCATCATGTTAATATAAAACAAAACTTTTTTGCTTAATTTTTTTGGAAATACAGCCCTACCATCACTGTATAGCCCCCTTTCTCTTTTTATCCTCCCTCCTATTTTCATCTCATTCTTCTTTCCTAACCCCTAATCCCCCACCCCCTTCAACAACCCCACTTTCCCTTAAACAATTTTTTTTTTCCAACGACTATATAATATACTATCGACATTTTTATGAGGAATAAATTAAATTTTCAAAATAAAATATAGCCTATGCTACTCGCTGATAATGTAGCTTTATATTGGTGAAATAATTTTTAAAATAGGTCCAATAGTTTTTGAGTTTATCCGTTACAAAAAAAAATCAAATCTTTCCCCTTTATAATATTAGTATAGATATAGATAAACATAAAAGTGTTTCTGAGCTGTTACGTCTCGGACGAATTTCGAGACCCATTTTAATTCACCAAAATTATTTTAAAAATCGTAAAATATTTTTACAAGTTAGAAAAATAAAAGGAAAAGTATAGCAGGTTGGCAAATAATATGAAAGTAGCCCCTGGGTACGAACATGTGCACCTAAAAACAGGGATTTAAAATCTAGATTTGATTTTTTTTAACTAATCAAAAATCTGATCGAAAGAAACAAATTGAAGAGATTGTTTTTTCTGTCTGTTTGAAGCAAATAAAAGCTTTGCCAGGGTTTGGACACGCAATGGTACTTCTTCTCGTATCTTATAAAATTAATCTTTTTTCTTTTATAAAAATAACTATGTCAGTGTAGTAACGTCCTAAAAGCCTATCTCACTCTTAAGGTAGTTCACAGCTTACTCGTGGGGTAGTACGTTTTTCTGTAATGTGCATTTTAAGACAATGGAAATGTGACGAGTTTTAACTTTGAAATGTTTAGAAAACTGGAAAAAAAAACTATTTTCACTTATTTCAATTTCTATGTAAATTGAAGTCTAAAAAAAAAACACATTTGGATTCAAACGTAACCGTTTAGCTAATTTTCCTGGCTAGTTGGACATGATGTTGGTTCTTAAGGTAATTTGTGAGGAGACAAAAGAAAAGATCATGTTCTTACAATTTGAATAGCACACCATTTTTTTTGTAGTCAAAATAAATCAAATATTGTCCCTGTAAAACATAGAGTTTAGTTTTCAACACATGGTACTCTCAACATTTCTTGGATATTTGTCGTGGACATATTAGCATACGATGAGAAACTTTTTAAATTAAGAGAAAAAGTTAACGAATTCTGGGACATCCTTGACAGAAATTCAAGAACTGCTGAGATAGAAAATTAAACTAAATGTGTCTAATGTAGCCATATTTTATTTATTTTAGCCAAATCAGTTTCTTATTATAAAGAATGGACCTTAGCTCACGTTTTCTTCCATCACACTTTACCTGTGGTGGCGTCAAGATAAAGAATCTCATCTTAAGGCGATTGGACCTTTTAATTTGTCATGGAAACCAACGGTGATCTTTAAGAATTTTTTATTGTTTTGCAATTTTATTTTCTTAAAAGGTTTATTCATGAATAGAAGTATGTTGCTTATTTCATACTTTTTATATACACACCTGCTCTATAATGTTAACAGTGATCAAATATCAATAATTTTGACATTCTTCGATAGAAAATTGCCGGCTGCATAACAAAAAATAAGAAAATATAATATCTAATAAAAATTGATACATTATCTCAGAAGAGGTGTTGAAAATATTACTATAACAATTTCACTCTTTCTCGAGAAAACTGATATTTCCAAACGTATGATTTTTCCGCGAGACCTGTCCGGTAACTAGCGCCATCTACGGTTTCCATGATCCATCTGTTCTTGTTGGCGCGGAAGGATACTTTGGTTGGTTGTGAAGCCACGCCACACATTTCACCCTCCCGCCCACCATCCCACAAAATAGGTTTTAAACTTGCACTCGAAAGGGCTAAAGGCCTTAATGTATTTACATTTTTTCCGGCGAGTTTTATAAATATAATATTGGGAAAAAATCCATACATTCTTAAATAATTCTAAAGATAGTCTTACATTACTACAACATTATTTATTTTGTCTAAAAGTAGTTTACTTGAACATACTCTTATTAAATCATCTACAGTTTGGGTTATTTGATTTATTCACGGAAAAGGCCAGTAATAATCTTTCTTCCAACGTGTGGATTTAAAAAAGACCGCGGAATCATAATATCTGTTTAAAATAAGAAACAATATTACTGCTTATTTTGAAATGCAAATCAATGCTGTCAAGGCGCAAATAATGGTACGAGTGTGTTTACACGTCAGTGGAAGAGGAAAAGTGTAATCAGCAGATAAACAAGACGTTTCACAGAATTAAATGCTCATTTTCTTCCCGTTATTTCTTATTTGTACATTGACGTCCGAGTGTGATAGTGCTTAGAGTGCTTAGCTACGTTGAATTAAGAAGCAACCCGGTTCACAAAATAGCTTCTAACTCACCAATTGCCTGATGTTGTTAAGGGGGCAATCACGGTACTCGTGAAATTAACGCGCAGACGTTCTGCTCTAACACAATATTTAATTCTACGATACGTTATTTCAAAATAAGGACCACGCCAAAATAAAGTCGAAATATTTCAACAAGGCTCTTTTTCCAGAACAACCCTATAGTTTGAGTTGTATTAATAGGGGGGGGAAAAATGTGTGAAAAGGCAAAAATAGCTCATTTTCAATTACTTCTTAAGCATATTTTCGGATATAAATACTAGGTTTGATGATAAAGGAGTCTAAATTTAGTCTTAATTTAACAAATTATTAGTAGTTGTTCTGTTTTACTTTTGTCAGTGAACTTAGATCACAATTACACCCTGCCCTCTGTCTTCTGCTTCAGCTTCCAGAATTTTCTTCTTTCCTTCAAGTCAAACAATATTTGAATCCTCCTCCTTCCTAAGCTTGTCTTTCCCTCAAAATTTCCCTCAATGACGTCATGCAGAAGACAGTTCCTATAAAAAAAATACTGTATTTGTTAGAGCTTCCTCTAACAAATACAGTAATTCTTTGTATAGGCTCACAACATAAAATTTTAAGCTATTTGAGAATTAGCAGCGAACTTTCCACTTTACCTTAAGAAAAGAATAATAATAATATTTAGCACCGCGTCTTACTACCCGTTCGGGTTATACGCTTTAAGTACTACTTATGCTGATGGATTAGAAATTGGGAAGGTTGAATTAGAGGAAGTGAACCATCATTTGCGTGGAGGGAGAGTGGAAAACCATTTAGGAAAATTGAGAAAAGAAGTTTAATAATTTTTCCCCCCCCCCATTTCTTATTGATATGATAAAGGATGGTCTCAGGTGAAGGGTGAAAGTGTGTATAAGTCTAGAGAGGATATAGAAGTTGTTCTAGAAAATGTCACAGATCATTGTATTTTAAGCCTGACTGATTGGTACTTTCTCGCTGACCGAGGTGGTTGCGTTAAGCTGAGAAGATTGGTCCCCAACTGTAGGACCACCATACATACTTCTCAACTTATTTGAACCGTATTGTATTAGACGGTAGCACAGGGGTTGTGAGGGGTTCTAAAGGGGGCACAAGGGAGGAGTGGTTGAAGTGGTCGGGCAGGGCCCGCCGGTAACAAATCAAGGGACTGAGGGCTTGTAGTGACAGCTCGGCGGCTTGTTGACGCTGACCTCTGGGACCACGGTCAACGTGCGTGCGCTTGCAAGCGTGTGTGTGTGTGTGTGTGTATGTAATGGGCGCGCGGGAGCCTTGTCTCTCCCCCAACCCCTCCCAACCCCGATGTTACAAATTAACATTAAACCAGCACCACTAACGGCGGACTATCAATCATAACAATGTTCATCTCTACAACACTTCAGCCTCTCTCCTGTTAATTTGTATCCCCTTCTGGCGCGGCACAACTTTTGAAACTTGAAGTTTTAATTATGTTTCTTTGCACACGGCTATACAAATGTTTGAAATACAATCAGGTAATTTATCTTTCTTACCGATGAAAGAACAATATTGGTTCATTGTATTACATAACTACGGAATTAAAAATGGTGAAATATCGAAAACCCCAAATCATTTATTGATCTTCCTTCTTTATTAACACATATTATTTCTTGTAAATGTGTTACAGTAAGGAAATAAATTGATCAAAAATTGCCAAATCAAATTTCAACTATGTCTAACTAAATTGAAACAAAGCCAAAACATATATTTATGACAATCAATTTAAATGGGTATAGTAAAAATCTTTTTTAAGCGTGCACTATTATGGACTTCTTAATTCACTAATGAAATTCGTCAAATTGCTCACTTAAAGGTCGGGACTGTATGTATTGTTTTTCTTCTTCTACAAATGACTTTACACCCTCCCTACAAGCAAATGTGGATATATTTTCTCTAAATGATACCTTCTTTATACCTTACACATTAGCCTAAATATTCAGGTAGTCTTGATGGTTAGCAAGATGTGATCTGCATGTTCAGTTGTTTTTTTTTAACTTATCCTAGAAATTAATTTTGATCTACAAGTTTACTAATATTTATTTATTTTCAATACATCAAATGAGTTTTAAAAAATATTAAAATATTTCTCCATCATAAAATAATGTAATGTCATTTACATGCTCAAACACGAATTTTGAATAATTGAAGAGTTTGAGTTTTTATGAAATTATTAAATGTATTTATAAGCGTGTCAGATCCAGTGATGCATCCAGTAGGTGAACGGGGAGAATCAATCTAGTCCCCCTTCCCTCTCCCCTTCCAAACCACTAGTAATTATAATTTTAATAAATATTGTACAACTAAAATTTAAAGCTTTGAAGGTGTATTTAATGCATAGGCTACAATTTATGACGAGGCTTAAGCTGGAGATATAGGGGACACTAGAAAAGGCCAGTGTTGTTTTTACAACTTTTAAAGCAAAATATCTTTTGACCAAAATAAATAAAATATTGTTTCAGTTTAAACGTAGAGTTTAATTTTCTCCATATGATGATATCAACAGTTGTTGAATATATATAATGAGCATTGCTATATTAGATGACAAACTTTTTAAATGAAGAGAAAAAGTTGTCATTAAATTGCAAGATAAATATTTAAGAAATGTTGATAATAATACCATTTGAAGAAGATTCAACTATGTCTCTATTGAAGCAATATTTTATTTATTTTGATACATAAACTACAAAAACACTAACCTTTTCTCCTGTCCCCTTATTTCCAACCTTAAAAGTGCTCCTTAAATGGGAAAAGAAAGGTCGTTTGTTTAGACTTAATCATTTAAAAAAAATTAATATTGTCTTTTTGCACCAATATCAAAACAGAGGTAAATGACCATTCTGATGATTAAGTACATTATTGTTTTTAGGATTCTTAACACAAGTTATAGGTTATTCATGCCTGGTACCACACTTATAGAAACTACATAGAGCCTGGTACCACACATGATCTCGTATTTCGCTTGGACTATGCAACTTCAACCTAAAAGTTCCGAACTAATAAAGCTACAAAAGCGCATTAATGTAAGAGAGCTTTAGCGTTATTTACCGTGGCATGGAATCTATGATAAATCAAATAAATATCTTTGATACATAGGCCTACACAGTTAATATCTACTAATAGACTAAAACAATTATATATATTTTAATTTCTGTAAAATTTAGTAGAAACTATACACATTTGAAAACTTTTGTTAGCTCACGTATAAATAGCATATTTAGTAAAGTAGTTTTAATTAAACTGGTTCTTAAGTAAAGGCCAGGTAAAATTCAGTAAAATATTTGAAAAATAAAGAGTAGTGTATATATTTATCACATAAGAGTGATTTTTTGAATTTTTTCTACCTAATGTAAACGCAAAATATTAGACCATTTACAGCACTTAATTTTTTTAAATCGCTGCTCCCTTGGAAAAAAACACTCAATATATATTCTTAAGTCATTAAATTTTCATAAATTTTATTGTACTCTTAACCCTCTCCTCCTTTCTCAAGAAATTTCGCTCTGGCTTCAGACTTGATTGCATACCTCCCCTAAAAAATTTCTGAATGCACCACTGGTTAGATTTCTTGTTAAAGTTGTGGTGGTCTGCCCAAACAGATTTTTTAGGGAGAATGTTTTCAGAATGTTGTTTTACTCCCTCTCTACACTTCATCCTCTAAGTCCTGTTTCCTTATATTATTAAATTCAAGTCACTAATAGCCAGCACACTAATTCTGAATAGTAAAGGTTATCTAATTATTATCTATATATAAATTATAATATGGTAGCTATTTTTGAAATACTCTACTCGTGTCGAACATATTTTGTGAGTTATTTTGACTTTTCTTTAATGGCTATTGTTTTTATATTGATAATACAGCAATCTTAATAGTAACAAATTTTTCTTTAATGTAAAATAGTTTTTGGAGCTTGATCAAAATTGGTTTCATTTACTTAAGTCATTCTAACACAAATTAATACAAACAAAGACATTCTAAAAAAATGTTAATCAAAGTATATTTTAAATTAACACACGTGATGACTAAAAAGATTTTTAATGATCATATATGTATATATTAATCTACAAATTAATGTACAGGGTGCCCATAAATTATTGTCCCCATTAAAATCCCTAAAAATTAATTATTTTTAGAGCTCTATTAGTAATATTTGCGGTAATTAATAACACAATTAAAGAAATTCTTGTTTCAATTAACCATAGTTCAGTAATTACTTCAGTAAGCCAGATAGCTCATAAATAACGAATTTATTAAGCTTATAACTGGAGTGAATAATTTATGAATATTCTGGGTATTATAAGTTCTTGGGAAAGCTATTACATTTCCGACTTTGCTACCTGTGTGAGATAACATTGTTAAATGCCGTTTTTGTGATCAAAACTTTTCATCGGAGTTTTCACGAAAGTTTCTATATCTCTAATCAAACAAACGTTCACATTATTTTTAATTGTAAACGAATAAATTGTTTTTGTGTGTGTGTGTGTGAAAATAAAACTAACAAGAGTTTTAGTGATCAGTTGTGCAGCAATCGGCCATAAAACAAGTCGAAACGAAGTCAAGCCCATGTTTAACGATCTGCAGTCCATTTGGTTTATTTTTGAGCCGTTTACTCCCTTCGTGTGTAGTATTTTTCGTTTTGTTGACGTATCAATGATTTTATAGTATACTTTTAACGTCCATTGCATGTAAACAGCCCAATTTTCCTCTTGTTCACAGTGAAATTTAAAACTGAACCACGTTCAATGTCCTTCGAATAATTGATGGCGTTTGAATTGTTGAGAACGAAATATATAATAGAATATTGACGGGGATAGTTTACAAATAAAATTTTTCCATACATTTTAGCTTATTGTTTTTAATTGAAAAAGGGCCAATTTAATTGAACATTTTATTTTCTGGATGAACCCTTCTTTATCACTCTATACTATTACTTTAAAGTTTAAAACATTTGTTGCACACAATGTATTGTATTATATTCATTCGACCCCTTATTTCAGCGACAAAAGATACTTTTTAATACACTATTTTTAGTTTGAGGATCATAAATTAAAATATAAGATACCAGGGGTGGCTAGAAGCGGCCCTCGGGACTAAATATATGAAGGCCCTTAACATAAATTCACAAATACCACTCAAGCTATGTTTCAGAGTAAGCTGAAGTACTGTGGGTGACCTGGCGGTCTAGGGGTAAGGTGTCAGACTTCTGTGCTGGCGGCCGGGGTTCAATCCTCGGTCCCGGCACAGATTTATCTGATTGCCAAACCCTTCCTTCACCTCTGACAAGACATCTTGTGAATGTGGGGAATGCCAGGCCTCCACCGTACCGGGTAGTAAGACGCGGTGCTAATAATAATAATAATAATAATAATAATAATAATAATAATAATAATAATAATAAGTACTGTGTGTGTGTATTTATTTATATATATATTTTTAATTTAACCTAGGAGTAATTTCAGCTAAATTTCATGTGAAAGACCCTCCCCCTATCCACCATTTATCCATTTAAACATAAAATTTAAAGCAATTTTTGAAAAGTTTCAACTTAAAAAATTATAAAACTATCCTTAAATTTGGAGATATATTTACATTCACTATTTGACCTCTAATTATAAAGTTTGAAAGAAATCCCTCAGTTTTAGCTTTAGGTCCAGGTACAGGTCATCAGAAATGTCTTTTTTTTTTAGTACAAGGACACACAAAACAACAAGATTCTCTATAATCTCGAGGTGAATGTTTTTACACCACTATAATACTTTCTCTACTTGAAAGAGTAAAAATGCAACTTAATAGGTCAGACACTCCATGTTTACAACTGCCAAGTAAATGTTCGTACTCAATAGCTAAAAGTACTAGACAGTAGCTCTGTCAGTAATGTGGCTGCTTACCGAACTAAAGGCCCCGGCTTAGCCCTTTAAACAGTGATAAATTAACGGCCAGGGTACTGGGTGTTGTATCGCTTGTAAAATTAAATTAGTGATTAAGTCACGTGTTAGTACTATTATTCAGGAAGCGCATGTCAAACTATATATATATATATATATATATAAATAATCATTGGTAACATATATGTTTGAAGCGGCTATTATAACGGTGATAATGTGACTAAAGGCAAATATCTGAATCTACAGAAAAAGAAGAAGAGGGAAAACAAAGTCCAAGAAAAATTAATAATATTATTTTTCAAACATCTTATACATAGTCTTGATGTTAGTTTTTTTTTTCAATTTGTTGCATCATACCACTTAAATAAAAATTCATTTGTTAACTTTTTTAAGCCAAAAATAAATTTATTATTTATCGACTTTTTATACTGAAATACAACTTGTTACTTAAAGAAATCAAATAATTGTATGGTCCATGAATCTAATCTTGAACTAATCTTGAATTTACAATTCTTACTTTCAGTATAAGGTAAAGCAAAAATAATCATTCCAAGATCATAACAATTATATAAGTTCATTAAGTCTTATGGCTACCGGATAAATATTGCATTGGGAGGTTAAAGTTATCTACCAGATAAAAGTTATCAGCCACTTTAATGTTTTACGCGTCTTATGAACTGAGTTTATCTGCCAGATAGCTATCTGTAGGATATATATTTTTTCATGCCGAACACGCCAGGTTGTTACTGTTTTTACTGGTGCGCGCATGCGTATAAGCTCTGCTGATAGTGCTACAGCCTAGCGAGTGGTGAGAGCACTCAATATTTGTTAAATAATGGCGGCTAAAGGCCCGTTGACACGATGTTAGTGGACTAATGCAAGTTTACCATTATTAGTACTAACATTCTAGTTGTGTTGGCACGCACTTTTCACTTGTATTAATATCGTTTCTAAAAACATTGCTGAAAATGAAGTGGTGCTAACTGGTCTCTCTATTGGAGCTTTTTTTTTTTTTTTTATAACTGCGTCTCATTTCTCGCTCGGATTATTTATAGGCATATACTAATTACGCGTATGTATTAAGGGCTAGGAAGGGTGAATTTAGAATAAGATTAGGTGGCCAGATAAATTACAATTTTTCAATAAACACATTTTATCATAAATAGTTGACCTATTTAATTTTTTTTTATATATACAACATAAAAAAGTTAGTGATTAGTATGTCTCATATTTCTTAGTTTCTTAATGCATTAAAATATATTTCAGTTGATCCCAAAGAATTATTATATTATTTTGCTTGGTTTGTTAACTCATTTAGCATACATGATAAATAAAATTAAACTCAAATAAGGTCAACAAATCCCAATACAACCAAACTCAGTTGGGCAATTTTTTAAACTGGCTTAACCCAGGTTTTTTCAACCCTGTTTTAAATGTTGTTATACTAATAACAAAATATCTTGTTAAATAATAGCTAGCTAGGCCTAAAATATTCCTTAAAAATATTAATTAATTAATTTTTAGTTTGGTTGGAATATAAACTATCTGGTTTGCTATTATACAATAATATAATGTTGTGTATCTACTCAAGTTGCCAAAGCATTACCACAAAGTGTTTGAAGTGTATGGGCTGAACATTATTCATTAAAACTTATAAAGATTGATTAAAGTGTCAAATATGGAAATTGGAAAGCGTGTCGGTGATTTCGCGTGAAAACCGCCGGCCATTCATACCCTACTTGCCGATAACACGAATATTATGTTTCCGAAACTTATCATGGTACTACAATGTTGTAATATATTTTGTGATTGTATGTAAAAAAAATTACACATGCCACGTTGAGTGGTAGGAAATAATGATTTGATAAAAAAAATTATAACATTTATTTACCGATTTAAATAATATCTCTCACAAGGCACATTTGCAATGTTTACGTAACACTTTATTTTGGACACTACTTGAGAATATGTACACCTGATATAACTTTACAATATCCTCTAGTGCAATATCATTGACATTCTTATATTTATAAATCCGGCGCTTAAAATTCCACAAAAACTCCCCCACACAACCAATTTTTTAGTTGCCACCATTTTGAATTGTTGACTTGCATTAGTAAAGTTGGAAGGTGACCAACTTTTTCACTTGCAAGTGAACGTGTTTGTTAAGTAGCTTGCTTGTCTGTTTACACGTTGCAAGCTGTGCGCGCACAGACACATTAGTGTACTTACATTAGTCAACTAATACCGTGTCAACGGGCCTTAAACGAGTGCAAGGAAACAGATGGCGTCACGTGGGTGCAGAAACTAAGATGTCTTGAAAGTACTAATTTCGGTGTCTACCAAAATGTGGTCAATAGTTGGGTACAACGTTTACAAAATTTCATTTATTGTACTCACATTTTGATAATTTGTTCTCATATAAATATAACTCTACAAATAGCTTGTCAGTTTGTATAAAAGTGAATTAAATGTTCTAACTTTATATATTTAGACCCCGGGTCTGTGCTTACTAAACACGTGAACCAAGATTTTAACCTAAAAACAGATTCTGATTGGCGTAGCCTCATTAAAAACAACGCGTCATTATAGCAACGAGCATTTTATTTTTTAATAATTCCACATTTCTATATTAATACTCAATAATATTTCCTGTAAATCAACCCTAAACACGTAGACATTTGAGACAGAAGATTTGCCAATATTATTTCTGTAAAATAATGATTTCGACTGATTAAATTAAACTAATGTAATCGAGATATAGTTATCCCAATGTCAACGTTTACACTTATGATTCATTTCTTCTTAGGGCGTTAAAACCAGAAACAACATCAAACGATCTTTGGTGGCTGCATGGTCTAAGGCGCAACTCTCGCAATAGACTAGACTGCTATTGAATGGGAGGTCAGTAACCGATCCCAGTTGGGTCCATTGAAGGTGGTTTTTCCTCAATAGTTTTCCACGGGTGCAATTCTTCTATATTAAACCTTGCTTATTCCTAACACATTAATGTAATTAGTGCATAGGCGTATAACTTGAACGGGTACGTGGTGCTAAAAAAAATAGTAAAACAACAAATGAATGAAGGCCTTTGTAGACCCGTTATGTTCATAAATCATAATTTTTTTTTTTTTGCCATCAATAAATTAACTAAAATAATGTTTAATGTTGGCCTGATATTTGTCTCCCCCTCCATCCCCCGTACTTCCTATCCGCCCCACCACATTATCCCCTCCCCCCTTCTTATAACCCACTCCTCTCTTAACTCACTATATTTTGAAGAATTATAGGCTCTAGGTGTGACCTCTACTAATTAACCACTCCACCGCAAGCTGCCACTGCAGAAAATTTCCCGGAAAATTTTCATCTCTATATTCACGTCTACATTGGTATCTAACGTTTGTAGTGTTTGGTCAAACTCGTTCCTATAAACTATGTCAAGTATTCTCTTAGTGTGAATGAACTGTTTATTTTATCCGACTACTACAAGCAAACTAATTTGCGTTTGTGCATTAACCATTAACAAGATAGAAGCTGACCATGAAACAATATTTTTATGGTCTTGTTGACACTTGAATAATATTGTTCGCCCCTCGAACCGGTACAGAGCTTTGTTTCTCTTTAGATATAGTTAGGCCAACATTGTGTTGTTTTGATATTAACATAGATCCTCATAGATAAATTATTATAGGTTAATTATGTTTGCACTTGCTCTGAAAGGAAGGCTTAACGTTTATTAAATGTTTTAAAGTAGGATACAAGAAATACAAGTTTAGGAACTTTTGCCATAAGGAAGGACACGTTGATATATTTCTCCTCTATTTTGGTGCGAGTCATATCTTGAACTAACAAATTTCTTCTTTTAACTAACGTGGGATTTCTGGACGTCAACAAATTATATCATAGCTTTGGTAGGCGGCCTCCTTAAGAACTTTATAGAGAGGAACGTTAGTAAATATAAGCATTGTTTGCAGTTTTTTTGTGATATAAACGTGACCTTGGTTGTCTTGGGGCTAAGTTCTCGCCTCAGGCCCCAATGTTTGTGGGTTTGAACCCAGCCTGGGTTGATGGATATTTATTGAGTGATAAAAATCCGTAGCACAACTTCCTTCGGAGGAGAAGTAAAACCGTCGGCTCCATGTCAATTGTGGCATGTAAAATAACTCTGGAAGGCATGTGAAATATATTTTCCATCAAAATTGGTTGGCCTCGCTCATATAAATTCCCGTGTGTTGATATAATCAGCCGGTTCAACAAGCGCACGTTAAATATCTCAAATAACTAAATATAACATTCTTGGCCAAAATAATTATATTATAACTATTGCTTTATTAGATCTGTTTAGTTTAATTTAATACACCTCTTAATCTCAACTATTATTGAATATTTGTCATGAGCATTGCGTAATTTAATCATGACATTTTCTAACTTATTAAAAATCATGTTCAAATCTACCACCTTAAATAACACAAGATTTAGAGATGTATTTATGACTAATCCTCATTAAATGTAAAATACCAACACAATCCGTATTGACTCCCTTTAAAGCAGATAGTCAAACTTAACCTCAACATTGATATCGATGATCGATGATTTGGCTAAAAGGGAAAACGATTTCGAACGTGACTGTACAAGTTTTGCTCGCGTAGGTGTAGCCATGAATAGAATATTATCATCCTACTACTGAAAAGTAGGAAAAGCTGAAAGTATTTTTTTTTCCACACCAGACAAAATATAAAAAAAGAGGTAAAGTCTAGGGGATAAAACAAACAAAAAAACCTACAATCCCCAAACCAGATGTTCTCCAATTCAACACTTTTATACGCCGGGAAGCATGCCAATTCCCCACTAATATATATCTCATTTCGTTCCACGTTTCGTTTCTGGAATTTTATGACTTGACGAATTTAACGTGTTAGCCAAAACCCACTAAATGAACACCTGTGCTCTACGGATCTAAAAAAAAATGAAGTGCGTGTTATAAGAACTCAATAGAGACCTACTTGAATTAGTGGCCGGTCTTAAATAATTAATTCAGAAATAAAATGAGAATTTAAATATACAGCTGCCAAAAAAGATGTACTAGTTTCACTATTAGAAAGTCAACAAGTATGACATATTAGATAGTAAATCATTTAAGTATTGTTATAGTTTGTTAGTTACCCCCCACCCGAACCACTTCTTACTAACCATCCGGGCTAGCCGCATTTATTACAACCCAATTTTCACAAAAAGAGCCTTTTAGGAAATAAGATTTTGTGTGTGCAAAATTGAAATAATTGAATAATAATAATATTTAGCACCACGTCTTACTACCCGTTCGGGTTATACGCTTTTAAGTACTAATTACGCTAATGGATTAGGAATTGGGAAGGTTTCATTAGAGGAAGTAAACCCGCATTTTCTTGGAGGGAGATTGTAAAACCATTTAGGAAAAACCACCCCCAGTTCACCCGACCGAGATTCGAATCTCGATCTCCCCGTCCTCAGTAGTCGAGCTCAACACGACTAGCGCGTTAGCCAACTACACCACCGAGGCGGGTGAAATAATTGAACTATTTTAATTGTAATATTTTGTAGCTATTGCTAAAATATATCACCAGTAACAGCTATACACTACACGACTTGACATATGAATACGTCCAGCTGTCCTATGAAAATTGCACTGTACACTTAATGGGGTACGGTTGAGTTATAATTGAGATTACATGTACCGAAATTTGCGTTGTGGGAGAGTGGTAAACCATTAAGGACAAACCACCCTCAGTGAATTCAGCTGAGATCCAAACCCCGACTTTCAACGTCCCTGCTAAATCAGACTGGATTAACCTGATAGTTGGTTCGCAAGTCCACTGATGCGGCTTTTAGCTATATCCAGTGAGTTGCACGTATTTAGGATTTTCAAATGGTAGTTAATATTTTATACGTAAACGAACTTAATTAATGCCCTTGTAGATAATTATAATCTTGACTCGTGAAAATAATTGAGACTACCTTTAAGAATCTCAAATGATCAAGAAAATTTTACTAAAAACAAGCAAATGTGTAACTGACACAATTCTACTATAGTAAATGTTAAACATTTTTTATAATGAAAGAATGTAAATTTATACATCTTTAAAATATCGGTGTTGGTTCAAACATACTATTTCTATTAGGAATGATAAAAATAATTAATAAACACTTACTTTCTCTATGGTATTAAGAACTCGAAATATCATTGCTGCACTTACAAAAGTACGCCCACCTATCCCTATCTTGAGCTAATTATGTCCAGCACCCTCATTACACCCTATCCCTATCTTGAACTAGTTCTATCAAGTCCAATTAATTAAACCCTATCCCATCGTTAGATAGTTACATCCAGTCAACCTCATTACACTCTATCCCTATTTGAACTAGTTATATCAAGTTTACCTCATTATACCTTATCTCTATCTCTAGATAGTTCTATCAAGTCCACCTCATTACACCCTATTCCTATATTTAGATAGTTCCATCCAGTCCACCTTAATTTACTTCTTAGATCTTTCAGGTCCATTCTAATGCAATCATCTCATATGAGTCTAGGACTTCCCACTGACCTCTTCCCATTGCGTTTGCCAATATCTATTTTGAGCGTTATTATTATAAGAAAATCACGGTTGAGCACCAACATTGATTGAAAGTCACTAACATTTGGCATTATATAAATAATCTTACATGGTTTATTAATATTACTATAAAATTAATCTAAAATATTATTTAAAGCTTCCAATAATAATTCTCTATAGATTATTGTATAATTTCTCTCTACATCATTGATTAAACAGATTAAGAATGTAACTACAAGTGTAATATTTTTTCCTGATATTGTGGCAATATGAGTCACCAAATTTCAAATAATGTGCTACCTATGAAAATCAAATGTAGTTGGTTCCATTCGCTCTGTTTATTCTGCCCACCGTAACTTGAGATATTTGATTGCCTTAACAATGAACACACAAAATAAAACTAGGGTTTTATATCTTTGTCCCTTCTTCTTTTACCTGAATCTGACAGTTTTCATCCAATTTGTTCCACTACGAATTCAAGAACCAGCAAATGGAACCTCACCAACTTACCTGAAACAAATAAAACGAACCCATCAATACAATAGCTAACTTTGCGAGATACTCCCATTTTACATTTAGAGACTCTTTGTGTTTGTTAGGCGCAAAGCTGGCTAGAAGCTATACAAAATCATAGCTCCTTAATTCATTTGTTTGTGTGTACCATATTGCTTCTTACTATTCATTTTAACTATCACATATAGGTCTACTTACGGGGTAAAGAAGAAGAAGGTATAGCTTAGAATAATATTTACTTTATTTGCGTGGTGGAAAATCAATAAGCCTTTTGGTAAAAATAACCCACAGTTCACTTGGCCAAGAGCCGAACCCTGGGCTCCTCGTTAATACTAGGTCAGACGCCCTAGCTTGTGTGCCCATCGGCATGTGTCTTTAAATCGTTGTAACCTTGTAAGATATAATCCTAGATATTTAAAAATTAAATTGACTTATTTATTGTGTTCAATTACTTTAATAAATTCAAAGTACTTATATTTATATAAATAAGTACGTTATATTTTTACTGGCCATATAATTGATTCCAAAGTACCTATTTTGGTAAACTAGTTATATTAAAGGGGCCTATTAGTTATGTGTATAAGGCCTATGTAAAAACTAGGGGGAAAATTCATAGTTTTAGAAGTAATATAGCCATCATAACATACACTGTAAAATATTATATCTTATATAATAATTCATTATTTTGGGGAATTAGATATTTGATACATATTTAAAAGTAACAACTTTACCCGTGGTCTAACGCGCTACTCTCGTGTTAGAATAGGACGCTGAAAATGGGGCGATTAGGGTTGGATTCTGGTTGGGTACACTGAGGTTTCCCCCCTAATTGGCTTTCCACTCTCCCTCCACGCAAATATGGGTGCACTTTCTCTATATTAATCTTCCCATTCCCTAACATATTAGTGTATTTAGGACATAGGCGTGTAACTCGAAAGGATAGTAAGAAGCGATGCTAAAAAAATTACTTTCAATTCTTTATTCATATTATATTTAATTTTTGGTACTTTTGAACGTATCGAGCTCAAGAACATATATTTTTGGATTATTACATCACAAAATAATTGGGTATGTCTGACTCAATTTTTAAGAAAAGGTTGTTTGCTAAGAGACAACGCAAACTTTGTTTGAAGAAAACATAAAAGTCTTCTAGCAGTCATATTAAAACTCAGGGGTAAAATGCTCTAAAGGTATAATACTAATGTTTTTCTTTTATCAATGAAATGTAATATGAATGGTTTCAAGATTGTTGATAGAATGTTTTTGTATTATTATTATTATTATTAGCACTGCGTCTTACTACCCGTTCGGGTTATACGCACTTACGCTAATGTGTAATGATAGGGTTGATTATGAGATGAAATGAAGGACCTACAGTTTAACGTGGAATCCGAACCACGGTGGAGGCCTGGCATTCCCCACATTCACAAGATAATGCTTTTGTACTTTTCAATGCCTGCGAGAAGTGATTCCTTATTGGGGTTGCTATGCACCCCAATTTTCTTAAGAATATAAATATATCTTAGGTAGAAAATGTTACTAGATCACTTTCCCGTATTCATATTAATATGTATATATCATAATTACTCTAAAGAGGAAGGAAGAAAGCATTTTAGAAGTAATCTACAATTATTTGCCTGTAAAGAGAGTGAGGAATCATTGGGGAAAAACCACGCTAAGTATACCCGACCAGGATTCGAACCCTGATTTCCCCATTATCGGTAGGATAATATAACAAGAGAATGACTCCTTAGACCTTTCTACCACTGAAGTGTGTCAGTACCTATGAAATAACACTAATGATAAGATGATACAATGTTATAATGTTGACTACTAAAAATGTGTTTGTATTTTCTAAAAGGTGCTCCAAATATGAAATCGTAATGAAAATCAATGTTCTTACTATTTTCATGTATGAAAGACTTTGTGCAATAATGTGCTATGCCACAATATTTTAAACAGAGTTTATATTTAGCTGTGTTCCTATATTTTTTAACATATATATAAATGATTATTTCTATTAATTTCTGAAAGTCCATAGTTTTTATCAAATTGTGGCAAAAAAATAATAATTTACTTTTTTAAAACCTTAAATATTAGTATATATGAATACATAATTTGTGTTGCCCACGTAGGTGGTTGTATGGTATAAAGCGTCATTCTCGTGCTATACTGGCCTGTTGATGATGGGGGATCGAGGTTCGAATCCCGGTCGGGTCTACTGAGGATAGTTTATCCGAAATGGTTCCCCAATCTTCTGCCACGCAAACGCGGGTATATTACCTCTAATATGCTTCCTTTTTCATCTCTATCCCACCGAAATAATTTATCATATATGTGTACAACCTGAACAGGTAGTAAGACGCAATGATAAACAAAATGTTATAGCATAAAACATTATTTCAAGTTATACATATAAACACTCACATCGATGGACACGTGGTCTAGATGTCAAGTTCATTTAATCTGATTTTCTGTAGATTGAATGCTTAGGGTTTAGAATCTAGATCGTCTGCACTGAGAGAGTTTTTTTTTAAATTTTGTCAAATTCTGGATTCACGCAAATGCGTGTACATTAATTCTAAATGATACCGTCCTCATACCTAACTCATTAGTGTAATTAACTGCCGATAACCTGGTGAGATAGGGCAATACAAATAATTATTTCGTAGAATTCGTTCAAGTGTTCATAACGTCTAAATAATATTCAAGAAATATATTGATTCTATCAACACACGTTGCACATATTTAAAGAACAACCTATGTTATAACATTATAAATATTATTAACATGGTCGTAGGAATTTGTGGATCTATTGGAGAGGGTAGGGGGGGACAGGCTTCCCTTAAAAATTAATGAAACCTCCCCTTAAAAATAATTACCCCTGTCAAAGGGAGTAAGAAGGAGGAGGGTCTAAATATGCATATAACTTACTATTATTTTTTGTATTATAAGGTTTATATCATTATCCATATACAACTTAATTACTATTTTAATAATCAGCTATAAGTTGCACTTTTTATAAAACTCAATCTTTAAAACACTAGCTCTGTCAACGGCTGCCGTTGAATTGCGGCCCCACATTTTTAGAGCCACGTACGAATTGCGGCCCGGGCTGTTTACCTAACCTAACCTAACAAACCTTCAAATTTTTGCCAAAACCATTGAACGACAAAAACTAAGAAAATTTGGATATTACATGGGATGTTGACATGAAAAGATGATAGTTTCTATCTGACATTTAAGACAGCATGATAGAAAGCACACTGCTAATTAGGTGGACGCAACTCATATCTCTCTCTCTCTCTCTCTCTCAAGTGAGTGGACCGCAATTCGTACGTGCCTCTTAAAAAGCCGGGCCAAAACTCGTACATGATTTCAAGATTAGGCCACAACTCTCAAAATATCAAATATCATAGTTTTTTGTTTTATTTTTTGCATCCAATATGGTTTCTGAGAACAAACAACTTTTCTTGGAATGGACCAAATTAGTCGGGGCTGAATAAAAAAGGCAAACAATTTTGCTATCAACTGTTCACGTTTAATTTGATTTTAATATTTTTGAGTAACGCACACTACCCCTGTCTCCTCCCTTGCCTTCCTTTATAATTTTGAATAAAACTGAGATTGACAAATTACTTCAAATTTCTTCCTAGAAATAATTAGTTTTTTTACGCCCTTGATTATTTTCTATTTATTTGTGACATAAACCATTCTTTTCCCCTGCACAGTGTTTACAAATAAGCTTGTATGTAGTAGGCTGGAGAGAGGAAACTAAATTGTACCAAAAAGAAGAAGAAGAGAGATCTTCGCTAAAGAGAAACAGATCTCGCTGCTGGGAATAGAAGGAAAGGTCCTGTTTAGTACCGATAAATTCCTCATGCGTGCTGTTGTATTCCCTTTGAGAGAGCTCCTGTTATTCCACTACTTCAGCAAACATGAGAGGTTTGGTAAACTCTCATAGGCTTACATCAAAACATTGGACCGTGGATGGTATTTACAGTTTAGGATATTATCGAAATTCGAGATGCACATACTGTTTATTTGAATGTTTTCATTTTTAATGAATCGTCCGTACATTTATTAAACTATAGACCACTTCGGTGATCACGTGATCTAAAGAGTCACTTTCACAATAGGATGAATTGTATAGAGATGGGAAGGTTGGGGTTCGAATCCTAGATGGATGGATGCTCCTTCTTAAATTGTTTCTAGATCTCCAGCCATGCAAATACGAGTACATATCCTCTAAATTTAATGTTTCTAATCCCTAACTCATTCGTACAGATATGGGTATAGCATATGTGATTAATAAGACGTGGTCGACATTTTTTTTTACTAAAACTAAATTACATTTCTCCTTAGATTTGGCGGGTATTTTCAAATCTATCAGAGGAGAGAGAAAGAGGTAAAATTGAATAGATTTGGGGAAAATTATTTCGAAAAATATCATCTCAGATTAACAATATCAACATTCTAAATATAAACATTTCTTAATTATTTATTTTGAAAAGTTCTCAACACCAACTTAAGGTTATTATTAGGGATGTGTGAGACACGAAAATATCTTTAGTTCGTCTCGTGAGTTAAAAATTAATATCGAGAAATTAAAATAATAAAATAAAAACTGACCTAAGAACTTTACAAAACAAATCTAGACTTTTTTATTTCTAATAATAACGTAAATACCCCCCAAAAAAGGCCGCACTTTTATTTCCCAGAAACAGCCTTCATTAAGAAATGATTTGTTTATAAATATAATCTTTCAGCATCAAACCTTAACAACAACTGTTATTACTAGGAACACTACAAAATTACTATTATTATTATTATTAACACGTCGTCTTACTACCCGTTCGGGTTATACGCACTTACGCTAATGTGTAATGGTAGGGTGATTGTGAGATGAAATGGAGAACCTACAGTTTAACGTGGAATCCGAACCACGGCGGAGGCCTGGCATTCCTCACATTCACAAGATGTCTTGTCAGAGGTGAAGGAAAGGTTTGATAATCAGATAAATCTGTGCCGGAACCGGGGATTGAACCCCAGGCCCCAGCACAGAAGTCCGACACCTTACCCCTAGACCACCAGGTCACCACTACAAAATTAAATTATATTGTATACATTATAGCTATCACTATTTGATTAATTGCATTTTTTAAATATGTATGAATTATCTTATATTTCATTGAAACACTTTAAGATATAAGTCAAACAATTGCAAGTCCAAAGGTCAAAAGGTCAACATTATATATTTACATTAATAAACATAATTTATATTTTTGTATTTTCAAAGGAAGTTGTCTCTTTTTCGCGTCTCAATATTCTTTCATATTCTCGGTTCGATATCGTCTCTAATTGAAAAAAATGTTTCTCGCAAATCTCTAGTAATTAGTAAAAGTTGTTAATTTCAAACCACTCATACCCAAAATTCTTTTGCACCACGTGACAACTGATAAACCTCAGTGGGATTTGAACCTTGGACTGTTTATCCACAACACGAGGCCAATAGTTCAAGCAAGCTGACCTTCCAGATAGTATAATACTTGTGGCTGGAGAGACACTAAATATTGATTTAAGCTACATTAAAACATACTTAGGTTAAGTGAAATTGTTAAATAGTATAATTCCCTAAACTCCAGAGTGTACTTTGTATATAATATTGATACAGACCGATTTAGATAAGAAGCAACCTTTCTGACAGTTATGAATCACACAAATAATTGAAGGGTACAAGGGGAAAATGGGTAAAATCCCATTTTAACTTAAATTGAGTTAGTACTGCCATCTGTTAGACAATCATGATAACTTTTTAATACACCCTAGATTATGGTTAAACGAGGCCTTTGTCATATTTTAAATAATATGAAATTAGTATTTTCTGGGGTCCTTATGGGGTTTTAGATATAAAAGTTGTTGTCTTGGAAAATGTATAATGTGAATTTCCCCTTTTTTCCCTTGTAGCCTTCAATAGCGCCACCAAGAGCCATTAAGGGCCGGCGGCAAATAATTTTGTCAGGGACATTTTCCATTACTCTAATGTGCAACTTTTCGGACCCCTCACAATTCTCAATGGAACCTAAAAGACTGAGCACTTTTCAGAGATTATATTGTTAAGTAAATAGCCAAACTAGTACATACATTTTAACAACAATTTTAAGAAAATTATTTCGAAATTTTCTCCCAAGACAACTTGGCTACCCTCTAGCTATGCACGATAATTTTTCATAAATACAACGATTATACACCAATTTGCAACACATAATTTAAATTGAAAAGTGTTAGGAAAGAACTTCAAATAAAAGGCTTAACTTTTGATTCCTTTGTATGTATATTTTATTTATCAGATTTTCTTTTTTAAATGTAACAATTTAGTTAAGACTTAAATACTTATATAACTGAGTCATTTAAAATTCACCTTTCGAAATTTTCTAAAAAGTCAAAATTCAATGTCCGTGCAAGTCTTGATTCAATGGATAGTGTTGCCAGATCAATTATTCTTTGTTAACCCACTGTTGAGCTCAAGCAGTTCTTTATTCTGCTTGAACAATAAACAATTAGTCTTTGTTAACCCACTGTTGAGCTCAAGCAGTTCTTTATTCTGCTTGAACAATAAACAATTAATCTTTGTCAACCCACTGTTGAGCTCAAACAGTTCTTTATTTTCTTGAACAATAAGCAATTAGTCTTTGTTAACCCACTGTTGAGCTCAAGCAGTTCTTTATTCTGCTTAAACAATAAACAATTAATCTTGGTTAACCCACTGTTGAGCTCAAGCAGTTCTTTATTCTGCTTGAACAATAAACAATTAATCTTTGTTAACCCACTGTTGAGCTCAAGCAGTTCTTTATTCTGCTTGAACAATTATCACGGAGAGCGTGCAAATGTGCGTAATCCAACGAATACATTCGGAGATTAATTTGAAATTTTGAGTTATGTTATTTTGTTGAGTGATTTTAGGAATTGAATAAATGTTTGTCTTGTGTATCATCACTTTAAGATACTTGGTTTCTTCCATTAGGTCACCAAAATTTCAATAGTCTTAAAACAGCGTGATTTTTAAACTTGTTTGTGGTTCTTCCACTCAAGTTTAAATTGTGGTAATTAGTGTAGGTACTTAATTTATATTTCGTATTATGTTGAACTTTTCTTCCGTTTCGCCAAAACTTTTATAGTTTGATCCAAAATTAGAGAAAAAAGTCTCTAAACCGAGCCGATGCCCCCCTCCTGTAGCCCCCTTGGTGGGCCTGCCCTTCAATTTTAAAAAGAAAACCTTTTTAAATTTCGTGTTCACATAAAAAGTCAAGATTCGTCATTATCTTGGTGTAGGAAATTTTTCAGATTACAATAATTTCTATACATGAGAAAATGAATTACTATTAATTAAATAATATTGATAGTGTCGACTCTCAACCATCTATTTAATCATTATAAAGATATTATGTAAATTTTGTTTAAAATTTAAAAACTGTGTATTAAACAATTACAATCTATTATTTTAATTATTTTACTGTATCTGCTCCCACTTCTTGTTAATTATTTCTAGTATGATGGTGTAAATATAATTTATTCTTGACTTAAGTCAATAAACTTGCAATCGGATACTCAACAGACGCTGCTGTTATAATTGAATCAGTAAGTGCAGTAAGGAACTAAATTTTTTTTACTTTCTCGTTATCTTATAGGTAGAGAAAGTATTGTGATCGTCAAAAAATCTAACTCAAGATTTTTATGAATCTTGACGTTTTATAACCCCCCGAATTCAAAATAGTGGTTTTTGACTTTCCGTCTGTTTGTCTGTCTGTCTGTACCTCCAACTAGAGCCTAAACTGTTTTACCCATTGGGCTAAAACTTGGTATCTAGGGTTATCATAGGGTGGCCCCGAAGGCTTTTTGGAACTGGATATCTAACTCTAAAATTAAGGGTAGTTTACTGAAGAGCAAAAAGAGAAAAAATAGATTTTCTCAAAATCGACTCTAACGATTTTGATTAAAACTTGTATCTAGGTGTTGATTAAGTTAATAAATAAACTGGCTATTTTCATTTTCCCATGAAAATGAATTTTAGGGTACTTTACAGAAGCAGAAACTTCCGAATCTCCACAACTATTTGAGATACTAAATAACTTATCATTGCAAAATTGTAGTACTATTAAAAATAAAAAACTTTTATATGAAATTTACTTTTATAAATCCAACCATTTCTGAGATATTGGCCAATATATTAATACCATTTTGTGAACTTTAGTTGTAAAGAGATACTACTCAAGTTTTAACGCAAAAATTCTCCAATGCCATAGAGTAATTAAATATAAGTAATTCTCTCAATAAGTTTATGTTGTTTTTCCTTAAAAATCTTAGAAGAAATATTTGTACAACAATGATCTATATCAATTTTAGACTCAATAGTCAATATCTACATTTTTTATTGGTCAAAATTTATATATGAGGAATTTAATAGCAATGCGACGGCATGAAGATTTGCAACACCTAATAAAATGTCGAAAATTTTAACCGCAAGTTGAAATTTTAATACGAAGTGTTGACTCTTGTGGACCCAACATTGATCTTTTTTATCGGTCAAAACATACATATGAGGACATTAATTCTTTAAAAACAAAATTATAAAATGTAAAACCGAGACTCAGAAAAAAAGTTTTATTTAAGTATAGTGAAATTTATGCTTGGGTTTATTAGTGTGTATTATTTCGTTTCACATATACTACGCGTTTTGAGTAAATATCTTCATTTTCAAACAATAGAGTGAGAAAGTCCGTGCGGAGTTCCGTACCATTTATTTTAACTAAAAGAAAATGTAATATTTTTTCTGTATGAATGGTTTGGATTAGGTCATTGTATTGAAGCTTTGTGGCTTAGTGATTAATCTGATGGGGCAATAATTTTATTTACTGGATTTTTATTTTTATATAAATATATATTTACATGTATATCTATATATTTACTTATATAGATAGCTAAAAATACAGGAAATAAAATATTTCCCCAATAGATAAATGACTAAGCCACAAAGCCTTAAATTTAATAATGAGAGTATACGAGTATTCATTTCCTATTGATTATACCAACTTATAATTTTTATTACAAAAATGTCACTTTATTTTTTACTTATATCAAAGGTAATAGTTGTTGGCTATGACAACCAGTGCCCGGACAAAGTGATGTTTAAAGGAAGTAGATTGATGACTAATTGCGTTCCTATAGTGTAAATAGTTAAACCTGCCATTGTTACCATAATGAATAGTGATGTCCAGTTCTTATCATCACCAATAAATATATCGAAACCCAAAACATAAGTTGGAATAATAAATTATATATACATGGGCTTGGTTACGTTGGATAATTGAGAGTAAACCTAGGCAAACACGTTTAGATTGAAAATAACCAGCTCGAAATTGTAACAATTCAGGTTTTTATTCTATGGTTTCTGTAGAAAAGTAGGAATTGGTATGATTCAGGATTTTGTTATGAACCAATAATTCAGCTTTTATGAATTCGGTTGAACACCAACTTGGATTTGTAGCCATTTCTACACTTTTAAAACAATCCACAATTAAAATCCTGGCTATAATCCATTGCAACACTCTACACAAATGGCAGACTTTACCCAACTTTCACCAATTTTGCACTTTTTCTTATTTTAAAGTGGTACATAGTTCCATGTTAATTTTATAGGTTGATTGTTTTAGAAGTGTTTGAATCGGTACAATTCAGATTTGGTACTTTCCAAGATTCAAAAACGCTTACTTATTCGTTTAATACAAATCCGTAATCGTTATATTTCCGAGTTTGTAGTTTTCAGCTCTCAAAGAGATAACCTTTGTGTTCACCGTTTTAAAATATATAAAATGAACTTTATGTAAATTTATTTAAGTTACGTTCAGCCACTAAAATGAAAAATCTGTGTTAGTTATTTATATTTTACATAAGTCAAATCGGGATTATTTGGTCCTTTGAGACCTTTGTAAAAAATGTGTGGCCAAATGTAATATCTAGACATTTTTACTTTCATAAATAGCAATGATGAAATCTCTACTAAAAAATGACCATAAGGTAAAAACAAATAATTCATATATATGTATAGATTTGTNTATATATATATATATATATATATATATATATATATATATATATATATATATATATATATATTTGTAAATATTTGAACATGAATAAAAAACGCTACACAGAGAGGAATAATACACCAGGAATGACACAACAGGAAACCAAACTAAATGCAAATGACTAAATATAAAATGCGTCAGAAAGCAATGTATACATAATTTAAAAGCCCTGACATTTTCAGCAAAGGTTTTAAGTTCAAATTCTGTATGAATGGACTAAATACATTTTCAAATCAAAACTTGTGCTAGTATATTTTATGCAACTTCTAAAAAAATAAAATAGATGTGGATGGAAAATTTGGTTATTTATATGACCTAAAAGTTTAACTTCATGCTTCATTACATAGGATACAAAAGGCCACCATATCGTGCCTTTAACAGTAATATTAATTATAAAAGTAATAATAATAACAAAATATCGAGTGGATTGAGGTCCTGCTTTGGCTCGACAATTTGGCATTTCATCTGCCCAGGGCCTGGATGTTTGTTCTGAGATTACTGACAAATGCGTGGACGTAACATATCCAATTTACTGTGTGTATGTGTGTGTGTGTGTGTGTGTGTGTGTGTCTGTGTGTGTAGTTGATAGCTTGCAGAAGTTTTTTTATTTTTTTATTTGAGTTATTTAACTCGCAATTTCTGAACTAACTGATTATATCAACACACTACTTATAAACTAAATTATATTTGGAACAAACACAAAATTCAGCCCCTGGACGTCAATTCACCACTGTTTTAAGGGTAAACCCACCCACCCACAGAAATCAAACCTAGGACCCTTAGCTCAGCAGCTCTTATCTCGAGGTATGTAGAGCCGCGAGCCTAACTCCTATGCAACTTGTTGTACACGCATGCTTGAATAGCGTTGTTCTCCTGCCACTGTATGGCGAAACTTTGAACTCATTTGAGTGGTATTAGCATAATTTTCCTGATGTAAGTTTACAGGGATTTTGTATTACTTTTTTCAAACAAGCTATATGTGTATTTTGGGCTATTAGTTTCCAAACCCCTGTATATAGCACCGAGTCTTACTATTCACTTTAAATGTATGAGTATATATATTTTACGCTACCCGTTGACTCTATAAACATATATAATAATTATTCTAATGCGTTAGATATCGTAAATAATTAATTTTAAAAGAAATATATCAAAATTTTCGAGCAGGAAGATGAAAAAACCATTTAGGAAAAACAACCCTCAGTACTTCGACCGGGCTTCCAACCCTGATCTCCCCGTAATCGGCAGTCCGGTCTATTGCGATAGTCACGCCTTAGATCATTCAAACATTGAAGCTTTTCTCCAACATTAATTGTTTTACTGTTAATTCTGCGGTTATTAAAATACAATAGTCACGTTTGTAGGAACTCCATATCCTTTCAGAATATACTTCTTCCAGCCTTATGTAATCTTTTTTTAAAGTTGATGTTGATACCACATTAAGAGTGACTGCTCAATTTGTACCATATATTCGAACTTAATTTTTTGCCTCCTTGGTGTTATTTTCGTTCATAGTTTTATTTTTTCCTTAGGTTGACAATATGGATTGTGTTATAATTGTCAGCGAAAATAATTTCTTTACAAATCACGGAATCTCTTTGTAATGTATTTACGGTCAAACTAGTCACGTTTTTTTTTTATCTTAGCATTTTATTCATGTTAGCCATCATGGTATGTTAACTCTCCGTACTTTATGAGAGCATTTGTATATTCAATCAGTATGATATACTTAGTGTAAAAAAAAAAAACAGTGAACACTCGAAATCATAAGCACCTGAGATATATTTCGGTGGATTTCAGGTCTTGTCAACAAGCAATCAAGAATTAATCGTAAAAATTGTTTAGTCACCAATCCTGACTATTCCATCATATGAGGCCAAGAAGTAAAGTAAAAGTGGTTTTCCAATAGTGTAAGTAAATAACATTGATCTCACCCGACCTAATTCAATTAAATGCTTGTAGCATAAATATATTTAAGTGTTTTCCTGTGTTTTTTTAAATGATTATTTAACACTGAAATTATTTGTGTTAAAGAACCTGTAGCATTTTAATTTTCCGCTTCTGGAAGGGCCTTAGAATAGCTACGCAGTATCGCCTGATTGTCGTAAGAGGGGACTAAATAGGGAAGGTAGATCGGATCAACGCACCGAGGTTCTGCATGGCACAAAGGTAGTCTGTCGCAAACGTGGCTGTTTGGGCACCGGACCGAACCCAAACTGGTGGGTAGTGCACGATCCATGCATGTATTATTCCCAGGTCTACCCGTTGTACCAAACTCTGCTTCAGGTGACCTTTTTACTGGGCTATTTGTGGGAACTTAATGCCTTCTTGTACATCCACTGGCACCGTATTTACAAACCGTACTGGCATCACACTGCCTGGCGCTTCGCAGTTCACGGACTATAATTAGGTAAAGATGGGAAAATGGGAACGGCCGCTTAGCCCAATTCTGAAGATCATTCAGGACGGAGCGAGGCCACAACCTCGATGGTAATGTATCTAGTTGATCAGGGTTTCTCATGCTGGGAGGCGCGCCTGATCAGTGAGGCACAACATGTTTAAACTGTCTGTTGAGTGATTACTCTTCAAATATGATTAAATATTTGAAAAATATACTTTGATCTATCAATGCGTTTGTAACTTTATAAACAAACTGCCATTATCACTCTGAAAGCAGTCAAGTACCTGTAACGGGAAGATGAGATGGAAGAGTATTAAGACAAGACAGGTGACATGTTCTGCTACGCTCCCCTTTCTTCTGGCTCTATCAAATATCTATCAAAAGCTGCAGCTGCATATCACGTGACCTGACGTATGAATACGCTAAAGTAAAATGGCACTTTGTGTGTAAAAGTAATTAAAACAACACATTAAAATACTAATATTAATAGATTTTTAAGAATCATAAGCCCTAAAGTGACCTTTAGTATCATAGACACATATAAGCAACTTTAAATTAAAGGTATAAGATAACATAACGAGTGGGGACAGGGGTGTCCAGAAAAAAGACGAGGGATTTGGAAAGAGAAAAATAGTGGTGACAAGATCTCAAATTTAACCATCAGTAATTAGTAAGCCATTTTATTAAAACGAGTAAGATTAAAATTTAACATTCTGACAGGGAATATTGAAAAAAAATATGACCTGGTGGTCTAGAGGTAAGGTGTAGGACTTCTCTGCTGGGGTCCAGGGTTCAATCCTTGGTCCCGGCACAGATTTATCGGATCACCAAACCCTTCCTTTACCTCTGACGATACGTGTATTAATCACAACTTGTGAATGTGTGGAATGCCAGGCCTCCACCATGGTTCGGATTCCACGTTAAACTGTAGGTCCTCCATTTCATCTCACAATCTCCCTACCATTACACATTAGTGTAAGTGCGTATAGCCCGAACGGGTAGTAAGACGCGGTTCTAATAAAAAAAAAAATAATAATAATAATATTGAAAAATAGCTCAGAGATTTAAAAATATTATAAACATTTTGAAAATTAATTTCACATGTACTAATTTCCTTTAGTTAAAATTGTGAAAAGAGAAAAGATAACAGAAGTTTGGGAGAGCTGTTAGGAAGTAGTAAACTTCTCTTTTTATTTCTCTGTAGACCATTAAATGCAAGGCAGTCTATCTTGGTCGCGTCTTCCAAATCTTCTTCTATCCAATCATATCCGTCCCCACGAGGATAAAACTCCCAAGCCCTCGTGAGTTAGGCTCATCTGCTACGAAATGGATTGCTATTTTTACAAGTTTGTTTTCTTTTGTATTGTTCAAAGCTTTCTCTTACACCGTTGATTAAAAGATGGGAATTAGAAACGTGTGAAATTTTCCTTCGCAAGAAATGTGAACTATTTCTTTAGATTAAAAAAAAACACATTTAGAAGAATTTTCTACAACAATTTTGCCGATCAAACTTTCCAGAACTGTCACATTCAATATTCACTCGTACAAGTAAATTATTTATAACGTCAAAATAGTTTCAAAATCGATTGATATTAATTTTAATACCTTTCGAAAACTGCTAAGTAAAAATATTTAAGCAGTCTAACTTTATTACTGTGAAAATATTTGCTGTGAGAATGAAAAATTTAATACCTAAAAGCTATTTGGTTCAAAAGCTCTTCTTAATTACATTTTATATATTTGTTTTTATTTTAAAAAAAATTAGTAGTTAATTGGTGAAGGAATTGAAAAATTCTTCATTTTTTATTAAAACTTTTTATATTAGGTTTATTTTACATTATAGTTAATAATATATGCTTATTTTTATAAAATGAATTAATTTAACTTATGACAAATTTTTCGACAGTTTTGTTTAAACTTTGTATATGAAGAGTATTTATTGTTATCAACAAGATTACGTATTTGTTTTTCTGAAGAAAAGAGTAGTTAGTTTACTGAAATAATATTTTTGAAAATTCTTTTCCAAGTTTGTGTGATTGTGTCCTACCATTTAAATTATTTTGTTTAAGCTTGGACCTTGAAAACATAAACGCCCTTATTACAACAGTTGAGTGGAACTTAAAATAAAATTACCTTAGTTTTACTTTAATAGCCCATCTCACGACCGATTAACCGGGAAACGGTTATGCGATTACATTAGAAACAAATTACATCATTCTGCATCATTAACATGGCCGAGAGATTGGAAAATTGAAAATTTTATTTACTGAATTACATATATTTTGTATCTTTTTTAAATGAAATATAATTATTTAAATCATCTCAAATCCAAATCCGTTTCAGTGGTCGTATGGTCTAAGGCGTCACTAAACAATAGACTGGACTGCCGAAGACGGATAGATTGGAGCTCAAAGCTTTATCGAGTGTACTAAAATACAGTTTTTACTAAATCGTTTCCTGCTCTATCTCTATGCATTTTTCATTTATTTGAGATATTTAACGTCCATTTTCTGTACCGACTGATTATATCAGCACAAGACTTATAAACTAACTTAAATCTAGAACAGACACAAAAACCAGTCCCAGCAGTTAATTCATCACTGTGAAAGATATTTCACCAATGATACATTTTTCGGCCATGCAAGGAATCTAACCTGGGACAGCTAAGGTGTCATATCTTCATGCAAATTTGAGTACATTTCTTCTTCTAAACTCTTAACTTCCTCATCCCCACAGAATTAAGCTGCGTACACACTAGAGGCATAGCAACCACAAGGTCGAACGAGGACATGCAAACAGACATTTCATGAACCTCACACGAGTAATACCTCGTCTGTGCTCCGCTTTCCTATGACATTCAAACTAAGGCAACAACGATGTCAGAAGACAACACCACAGCAGCTTGTGTGAGTTTTATGACATTAAAATATCAGGTGGAAAAGTTAAAGAAAAAGAAAATACGTAGGTCGTCATAACAACTATATCTACATGACCCGCCTCGGTGGCGTAGTTGGCTAACGCGCTTGTCGTGTTGAGCTCGACTGCTGAGGACGGGGAGATCGAGGTTCGAATCTCGGTCGTGTGAACTGGGGGTGGTTTTTCCTACATGGTTTTCCACTCTCCCTCCACGCAAATGCGGGTTCACTTCCTCTAATTAAACCTTCCCAATTCCTAATCCTTTAGCGTAATTAGTACTTATAGCGTAAAACCCGAACGGGTAGTAAGACGCGGTGCTAAATATTATTATTATTACTATATCTAAATGGGCAACAATTATACGGCAACAGCACGGGTCTTTTAAAGGACCTTAACCTCGATGAAGGGGAAAATTTTGAGAACTTCACATGGATGATGGAGGAAGACTTTCTCTTTATTTTGAATGGAATTAAATATAGAATAAGAAGAAAATATACTACTTTCAGACCTGCAATTCCACCAGATGAACGTTTAGTTATCACGCTGTGGTTCCTGGCCACTGGAGAGCGTCTGTTTTCCAACTCACCAATCAATTTTACATTCATGTCCTGCTCCCAATCCATTTTATTGTGGATACCTTCACCACTATCAACAACAAAATCACTCACTCTAGAAAAAAAACTCTTGGGACGAGGTAGATGCAACAAAAGAGGCGTTCAGACTAACGCGCACTGGGGTGTGAAAAAGGTATCGATACTTTACTAATATCGATATTTCTCCTTTAGACGCTAGTATGTTTTTACTCGATACTTTTTTCCGATACTTTTGCTGATATTAGTACTCACACTCCGGTATCGGATCGGTATCGAAAGAAACAACTTTTTTGTTAAATTCACTCACGCTGGGTGTCTGGGACTAAATGTTTACTAGGTTGGACTGTGGAGGAACAGCCAGAACAAATTACCCTGCGATTGGCGAACAGTATACTACCCCTTCCTTTATCAATCATCACGCTCATCAAAAAATAAACAAAAGAATCTTTTGGGAAGCTCAATGAACTCAGTCACCTCAAGAAGACGAAGCAAAAAAAGGGCATCCATTATTCTATTGTTTGCTAATAGTTAGTAATCTAGCTTGATAGAGTATATAAACGAAGAGTGTAGTTGATAAATGGCACCTCCCAGAAGTGAATCATGGAAGTTTTTTTAAGAAGTTGGATAGCGAAAAAGCATCTAGTAAATGTTGTTTTAAAGTATTAAAAACCATTATAATTTTCAGTGTTTAACTACATATGGAAATACAACTATGATGACGTAAGAGTTTAAATTATTATTACTAGGTAAAAAAAACTTTTTTTTCCAGATTAAAATTTCGATACTGTTACTTTCTGTTAACAATACTTTTCTTTCGATAATTGTACGATCGATATTTTTTTCTCCTAATGGTTCGGTAGCCGCATTGTCTAAGGCATTATTCTCGCAATATACTGAACTGCCGAGGACGAGGAGATCAGGGTTCTAGGTATGATGTACTGGGTGATTTTTCCTCAATGGTTTTACACTCTCCATCAACGCAAATGTGGCTACACTTCCTCTAGCTAAACCTTCCTCATCCTTGACTCATTAACGTAATTAGTGCATATGCGTATAAAATTTATTAAGACTCGGTACTAACAAAAAAAATTTGGTTTGAGTTGTATTGTAGTGCATAGCTTCTTCGCCTTCAACACTTTAAAAAATTATACATATATTGTTTTGTTTCTATTTTTATCACAAATATGCTTAGAATATTCGACAAGAGAAATAAGTTACATCCCTTGTCGAAAGGACAGTACATATTTGTGAGTGGATTGAATGATAAACTCTTTTTATAAACTATTCTACTACAAGAAAAGGCTAAAACTACCATGGACGTACCTAAGAAACGCGTTGTTATCCGTAAGGTCTTTCAAGGTTGAATGGAAAGGAAAGCATGTTAAGATCCGCATCATTTCAGTTTTTATGACATAGAACTTTTTTTTTATTCGAAATAAATCAAATGGGTCGCAAGTAAATATATTTCGTTTAATTTTATACAATTCGCACTAATATTTTAATATCTGCCATGGGCATTGCTTAACCTTTGGGGACTGGCGCTGTTGCCTTTTTGCAACATCCTGTAATGCTATAAATAATAATCAAAAACAAATATTTAAATACATATTATTATTATTATTATTATTATTATTATTATTATTATTATTAATGAAGCAATTTTAATAAATAAATATTTGAATAATATTGTATTTTTGTAAATTTTATTTAAAAAGTAAATAAAATTATAATAATGTTAAACTATTACAAAAACATAGCTTATTATAAGAAAAAATTTACATGGTAATTGATAAATACAAAACTATATTACCTAAAACCTAATCTACAAAATACCTAACAATTATAAAATATAAGCTTCGATTAAGACGTATTTTGAACTGAAAAAGAAATTACAAGCAAGATTATTTCAAAAAGTTACTGCTATTTTTGTTGAAAAAAATGCTTTTCTTCCTTGAGTTCCTTCCTTCAATTCGTTTTATTTTTATCTAATAGCAACTGCACGTGAGTAACAACTACACCAAACTAAAGCTATGTGATGGAAATTTCAGACGTATGATAGAACTTGTACGAATTATGCAATATGAACATACGGCGGCAATGAGTCAAACGTATGACATCACGATGTGCACCGTTGCGTATTCACAACATTCCTATATGGCGCCAGTTAAAACTCCCGTATCTCGTAAAATAAACATTTCTTTGAATGTTTGATGGCATCATACTAGGCAGCAGGAACTAATTAAGGAATACTTGGAGGGTATCCGACCTAATTACCTTTAATTAAAGAAAATTACATTTGTTGCGAAAATGCAACAACACCAGTCACAGAAGGTTAATTTATTATATAGAAATAATGTGTTAAGATATATAGAGTAATAATCATAATAATAATTATTATTATTATTATTAGTATGTGACTAGTTAAATTATAATGTATTGGTGACCTGGTGGTCTAGTGGTAAGGTGTCAGACTTCTATGCTGGCGGCCGGGGCTCAATCCTCGGTCCCGGCAAAGATTTATCTGATTACCAAACCCTTCCTTCACCTCTGACAAGACATCTTGTGAATGTGGGGAATGCCAGGCCTCCACCGTGGTTCGGATTCCACGTTAAACTGTAGGTCCTTCATTTCATCACACAATCACCCTACCATTACACATTAGCGTAAGTGCGTATAACCCGAACGGGTAGTAAGACGCGGTGCTAATAATAATAATAATATAATGTATTTATCTGTTGATTTTGGTTAAGTTTACAACCAAATAAATAATATTATACACTATAGTTAAACACAAATAATATGTAATATTACATAAACTCATTTAAACTAGGTGAAGCACACGTGATAAAAATCATTTAAGCCTACGTTAAGCTAACAAAATATACATATCCGCCCCACCACTCACCCTCTCTCCTCATCGTATCAAATTAGAAAGGGTTCAATAATCCTTATACTCCTCAATGTCACGGCTGAGTTGAGCATTTTACCTCACGAAAGGATTCGAAGCTAATTTATAGGCCTACTTTTCTAATTAGGATTGAACTTTTATCATCCAAATCATAATCAGATATGCTTACACTTTCATTAGCCGAAACAGCTTTGCTTGAATAAACTTTGTTTATTGAATGGTAAAATCCTCTTTAGCAAGTTTATAGATGGTTATTTATGTCAATACATAATTCTGCTACGAAATTTTTCATTAGAAGTTTTGAGGACTCAGTGTTTAGAAGGGCTCTTCAAAAAATGAGATCATTTAACTCGTAATATAATGGAAAACCGGTGGTTTTCCGTGTTGTTAAATGGTTTGAAACATAATTTAATTTCCCCAACGGCAGAAATAAGTCAACTGTGCAATATTTGTTCAAACGCGTTACTAAATATATGAACTGAACGAATAACCTGAATTTCACATTATGTGTACAATACATGAAGCACAAAATTTACATACAATTTATGTGCGTGTGGGATATTTGAAATAGTATTTTGGTAAAATAATTCTAGCTCTCTAGTACTTTTAGTGTGTTATTTAGTTTTTATTCGTACATTATTTTAATAAAACCTTTATAATAGGTGTATATTTCTATCTAGTAATACATTAAATAGTATTAGACTAAGAACTAACATGATAAAGCAATTGGGTGGGCAGACATCGGGAAATATTTGTGGTATTAGGCCGTTGTTGACTTTTTATAATGCGTTAGAACTTAATTAATAAATTGAATGTATTTATTTATATTAAAATTCACGAGAGTGAGAACAATAACTAAGTATTAATTCAATAGTCGATACACACAATTTAAATGATAATCCAAAATGTTAAACTGCATAAAGTAATTAAGATTTTTTTTAATATATGTTAATTGCTCTATTTCGAAGCTTTACCTTGTTAAGTGCCTTGTTTAGTTAACTGTGAAGAGAGTATAGTTTTGAATAAAGTATTTATAGGGCAAATCTTAAACACACACAATTTCATCGTTTTTCTCTGGTTTATCAATACATTTTCATACAAAAGTGGTACAGTTTTAGAAGAGAAATATGTCAATGAATGAAAATTAAAACTTTATTATCTTATACATTTTTTATTTATTTTATTTTTATAGTCTTAATGGTCCATTTGCTAGAAATATATTATCACAACAAATAATACAAATTTTATCTCGGTGATCTTAGGGTAAAATGCTCACCTCATAACTTTATGTTCGTGGGTTCAAACCCAGCCGATGTTGAAGGATTTTTTTCTCTAGCGATAAAAATCACTAACACAACTTCCCTCGGAGGGGATGTAAATCTGTCGGTTCTATGCCAATTGTGGCATGTAAAAGAATCCTGGAAGCCATGTGACAATACCGTTTCTGGCAAAATTGGTAGGCCCTTTCGCTCTCGCTCATAGAAATTCCTGTGTGTTGATATAATCAGATGATTCAGAAAGTACACGTTAAATACATAAACAATTTTTTATTAAGTGCTAAAATAGGGTGTCTTTTTTTAGTGAAAAATAAGTATACATATAGTATTATTTGCTCTGTATGGTACTATTTTTCAAAATAAAACTCAAAACTATATGTAAATTTAAAAATGTTCTTAGATAACTTATCATCTGGAAGCATGTTTATACACACATCATCAGTCTACGTTTTGTAATAAGTGGAGGAGGAATTTATGTAAAGGGTTTCCAAACATATTTTATATTTAGTTTTAACTTTTGTTTCATGGCAGACACATCCCCTGTTTCTTTACCTTGTGGTACAAAACGATGGTCTAGTACAGTGATCACCAAGCAACCGATCACAAGCTACCGGTAGCTCCCGATGACATTTTCGATCACTCGCAAGATTTTTTTTTTTTTTACCGCTTTTCTTATTAAATTATTGTTGAAGTGTGTTGTCTCAAGTTTAGTATCTATGGCCTCTTGACTTAAGGCGGGGTGCTAATGAGCGCAAGTTTAGTGCATTAATTTTGCAGTTTTTATAGCACAAACATATTTTGGCCAAAATAAATCAAATATTTCTTCTATAGAATCATAGAGTTTAGTTTTCTGCACATGCTAATCTCAACAGTTGTTGAATATCTGTCATGAGCATGGCGGCATTTGGTGACACACTTTTTAAATAAAGAGAAAAGTTTGTCACCAAATGCCGCCATGCTCATGACAGATATTCAACAACTGTTGAGATTAGCATGTGCAGAAAACTAAACTCTATGATTCTATAGAAGAAATATTTGATTTATTTTGGCCAAAATATGTTTGTGCTATAAAAACTGCAAAAATACTTCCCTAAACTCACGCTCACTAGCACTCCACCTTAAAGGAAAATGATTCCATTCTGGTTTATGTTGCACTCTGAGGAAAGACGTTGTTCTGATGTACCGACCCGTGTGAATCATCATTTTCAGCTGAAAGGGATAAATAAAAACACACGTAGAAGTAGAATTATAAATGAGCGTTTGATAAATTCAATCGAATTGATGGTGGTGAAATATTTATTCACTCTAATTTTAAAAACAGTTGATAAACGTGAATGTCGTTCTTCTTAGTAAGATACACGTGTTTAAAAAAATACATATTTCACTATAATTTGGTTTAAAAAATTAATATTAGGTTTCCTGTTAAGAATAACAGTATTTAACAGTTACAAAAGTTATTAAACAATTTTAATGTGTTCATACGTTATGTCATGTGATCTGTAAACTGTAACTTTTGATAGATATAAAAATTACTTTTAAAATAATGTAGTGAAGTGTTTTCAATATTGACCGCAATAAAATATTTTTTGTTTAATAAGTTGTTCTTCTAACCGTACCTATTTGTTTTTGTATTATTAGGTTAGCGGGTGACCTGGTGGTCTAGGGGTAAGGTGTCGGACTTCTGTGCTGAGGTTCCTGGATTCAATTCTCGGTCCCGGCACAAATTTATTTGATCGCCAAACCCTTCCTTCACCTCTGACAAGAAATCTTGTGAATGTGGGGAATGACTAGGCCTCCACCGTGGTTCGGATTCCACGTTAAACTGTAGGTCCTCCAATTCATCTCACAATCACCCTACCATTACACATTAGCGTAAGAGCGTATAACCTGAACGAGTAGTAATACGCGGTGCTAATAATAATCATAATGTTATTAGGTGTTATGTCTTAAGAGAGGTCCATTCTTTTTGTCAAAGAACTTAAACCGCCATTGCGCTATGTCCTCTGCCTCCTTCTTCCACTCCCATAACTCTCTTTCTTAAAGTCATCCAATATTTGAAGCCTCTTTCTTCCTAAGCTCCTCTTTCACTCAATCTTGTCTTCTATGACGTTGTGCAGAGGAAAGTTACTCCTAAGAATGTGTCAAATCCTGTTTGTCTTGTACCGAAGAATCACATCCAAAATGGTTCTCTTCTCACCCACTCTTCTAAGGACTACATTTGTCATCCTTGTCTGTCCGTCCACCCGATATTCTCAAGTCTTCTCCAGCGCCACATTTCAGAGCTCTCCAAGTATTTCTTTTCAATATTTCTAAGAGTCCAAGTTTCTGCTCCGTACAGCGCGATGCTACAAATGTAACATTTCATGAGTTTTTTTCCTCGTTTCCAAAATCAAATTGTGTTTGCTAATATTAAAAAGTGCACTTCAGTACAATATGTCCCTAACATTTTCATTTTTCATTACAATTGTGAATCTAAGTCACAGAGCTCACCTCCGATTGAACAAAGGTGTTGGCTCTGTACATGGTACAATAACCACAGCCAATGCACGACACCGCAAGTTTGTAGCCTGGATAGCTCGCGCGACAATTTGACAAATTGAAAAAAATGCTCCCGATCGCAATGATTTTGGAAACCTCTAGCTCTATTAAATCTTATCTGGAGTTTGAGATGAAAAGTTTCTGCGGTGCCAGCTTGCGGTCTAATAATAGGGTAAGGGACTGGATTGGGGGAGTCAGTACCTAGAAACTATTGTATATATAATTATACATACATCAAGCCATCAAATAGTGTTTTTGAGACGAGTGGAATGGGGTTAACAGATGGGCCAAGATTTGTTTGCAAATACTAAATCAAAACAAATAGGAACAATTATAGATTAAAATTATTTTTGGTAAAATTTTCAGATTTTTTTAACCACCGTATTTTACTTCCTGTTCAGATTATACGCATATATAATAATTACTCTAATGGGATAGGAATGAGTAAGAAAACATTTTATAAGTAATATACTCATATTCAAATGGAAGGCGATTGTAGAACTATTTATGAAAAAAAAACATCCTCAGTAAACCCGACCGGTATTCGATACCCAATTTCCCCTTAATTATCAGGCCAGTCTAAATCAAGAGTAACGCCTTAGACCATTCGGCCACTGAAGTGGGTGTTCAGATCATTGAATCTAATGGGAAGAAGGTGTATTCGTAAATACTTTGATTAAAATATTAAAGTCGTCATCATCAACAACTTTTCCCAGCCTGTGGCCGGGTCAGTTTAATAAAATGCCTTCATCTTACTCTATCCTTCCACCACTATTCCTCCTTTAATTGCTTCCATTCTTCTCCTCTCACTTGAACACATTCTTTTATCTGATCCTCTCTTCTCTTTCTTGGCTTCCCCTGTGGTCTTTTTCTCACATTATTAATTTCCAACATTTTCTTCGGCATCCGCTCTTTTCCCATCCTCATTACATGCCCATACCATATCAGTCTTGATTCCTCTACTATCTCATGTACTCCTGTAATATTAAAATATTAACATTTATTCTAGTCTACAACAGAGCTCAAGATAGTGACACACTCAACCACCAAACGCTGGAGTCGACACATGAGTGTAGGAATAAAACTGTATTCGATGTTAGTGCTCTATTTGAACTCATTTATATAGATAGAATATTTAAAACTTTCCGGGACAAAAATTTCTCTCTTCCACATATCTACCGGAGTAAACAAGTGTTCAAGATTAGAAACTATTCTCTTATTCTCTGAAGTTTTTTACTTTCTCTCGACCCCTCGGAGGGAAAGTATTGTGATCGTCAAAAATATCGAACTTGAGATTTTGATAAATGTCAACGTTTCATGATCGCTGAAACAGAAACTGGTTTTCACAATGCCGTCTGTCTGTCTGTCTGTACCTTGGGCTAGAGTCGAAACTATTTTACCAATTGGGCTAAAACTTGGTATCTGGTGTTTTCATAAGTTCCATCCAGTTTAA
>CABFVZ010002375.1:12588-34773 GCA_902151445.1 Timema monikensis | reverse complement strand
CCAATTTAAAAAAAAAAAAAAAAAGCTAACCATAACATTAAGGGTAAAAAGGGTCATAAAGAGCAAAAAGAGAAAAAATCTATATTCTCGAAATTTGCTCTAACGATTTTAATTACACTTTATATCTAAACACTGTTTATTTTTTAAACAAGATGTAAATTCTCATTTACTCATGAAAATTATTTTTAGATTACTTTACATTATGGAAATTGTCCAATTTTCATCATTTCTTCACAACCACTTAAGATACGAAATAATGTGTCATGGAAAAGTTGTAGTGTTATTAAAGATTAAAATATTTTGTTGGAAATATATTTTTATAAAAACAATAATTTCTGGAATATAAGCAAATATATACTCTTTTTTAATTCAGGTCTTTGAAAATGAATTTTATTCTTATACTCTTTGGTGGACAAAGATGTTCTCAAGTTTTCTCTAACAGTGTTCCTAGTTCCTAATGCCATAGAGTAAGTAACAGTGTATATTATTTCATTCGTGATCTTTGGTGTAGTGTTTCTACAACCATGTATAGACCTACTATTAATTTTTCGTTCCACAAGTCCTACGAGTTTTGAGTAAACGTCTAATTTAAGATAAAAGTGGGAGAAAGTCTGTGCGGTGCACCGTACCATTTATTTTTATTGAATGAAATGGGGACTTGTCATATTGGTCAGTTGATCAAGCGATCATGGTTAACCATTTGTTTGTCCCTAAACCACGAGTTTTATATGAAGTTCTGACCGTAATGCAGGGGTGGAACTTTTTTATTTATTTTTACTAGAATTAAAAATGTGTTAATCAAAATGGTTTGTTTTTTGATTAAAAGTCATCTTTTTACAATTTTAATAATTATAAATTAAAATCTTCATTGCATAACATTATTAAATGTATACTTGAAGGAGCCTTTTGAAAACCAATAACTCCCCAGACAACAGGCCTCGGATCCGCCCGGCCTTTGTCTCAATTATCTACTCCACCTGTATCGAAGTTGAAACACGCGCAGCTTGTGATTGGTTCATCATTTTTCCTTAACTTTTTTTTTATCTTTGTGTTTAATGAACGATGCGCACACTTTCTGAATTACGCAGCCTCGTCATAATGCCGTTCTAGTTCCACCTGATGATAATAATACTTTTATCATCGATAAAAGATGGAAGCGGAATGAAAGTAAATAAAAAGAAGGTAACAAAATATGGGTTACTTTCATCCTGACGAGATCCAATCGAATAAAACCTAGATTGAGGATTGATTGAGCGGTAACAATAGATTTTCTTTAAGAGGAAGTCATCACCGCTCTGTACAGTGGCAGCAATGTACCCTTCGTTTACCCTGTAAGACAGAAAGCTTACCTTGCCTTATTACACTATGGTATAGCTTATAATATAGGGTCGCAGTGCAATACGTCAAGATAAGACCTTTCAGGGTACATTGAGAACGGTGTTTTTTAAGCACCGCGTCTTACCACCAGTTCAGGTTACACGCATATGAACTAAATACTTTAATGTGTTATAATGAGGAGGGGTGTGTTTACACAAATTGTATCCACATTTACTTGAAGGGAAAGTGGGAAACTAAACTGGAAAAACCACCCTCAGCTCAGCCAATCGGGTTTGGAACCCTGATCTCCCAATCATCGGCAGTACAGTTTATTGCAAAAGTGTGTTAACTGTGTTCTTCTCTTCATTATAAAGTATTTTGTATTTGTTCCTTTTCCTCTTTCCTGTTTTTTCTTCCATATATTCCAAAATGTGTCTCGAAAAGTTAAGAGAAGGTTTTCTCAAAGAGATATAGGCCTAATATCTTTATCGGAAATTGTTTGATACTCACATAATCTAAGCAGCCTTTTTCTCATTTACTTATTTTCAGTCAAAAAAACCTTTTAAACGTGGTCATTCCTAAATGTACCTGTTGCTGGCAAACTCCTCTCTAGTTTTTCAAAAGACACAGGTATGAAAAGTAACTAAATATGTTAAAGGGAAAGTTGTTTATTAATGAATATCTTCTCCGTGTAGAGGTGCTACAGTTGCTTCAATACCAAGATCTCTGTACTATGTTGAAGGACGTCACCTACCTGTGACGTCACGGCAGGTCAAGATAGGATTTATCGTGTTGGTGAATTTAGGTTTTATTCAGCGCGTTTTAAAGATATAACGTTGAAACAAATACAATAAATTCTTAAATAATTCTAAAAATAGCCCTACATTGTTACAATTTTTTTTTATCTTGAAGTAGTTTTTTCTATAAATCATCAACAACTTAGGTTATTTAGCATAGTCATGAAAATGGCCAGTAGGATTATTCCTGCCAGAATGTAGATTAAAAAATTCCATGGTATCATTTTGTCTATATATAATAGGACACACGAAAAGGTAATTTTAAAAAGAAAATCAATGTTTCCAAGGCGTCAATATTGTAGTGACTCGATAAACTTGTCAAATAACAAAAGGCCCCATTGGGTAAACTGTTAATTTTTTCCCCTCTCTTTCTATTTCATGCATTGGTGTCTAAAGTGTGTTAGTGCTTACACTGCATAGGTGCGTCAAGTTACGATGCAACCCGCTTCGAGAAATAGCTTCAACATCTTTAAGTAGGCAATGTTATGATACAAATGAATTAATTCCCTGACAAGGTTCTGGTCAGAAATTAATTCCCAAAGTAAGTTGTTTCTTCTTTAATTTGTGTTTAGTCGTATCTTTTTCATGCTAAGCATATATTTGGTGGTTTAGTGTTTGTACTCAATTATGAAGCAGGAAAGTTAGTTAATGTCATATTATCCTCCTTTCCAGAATATTCATAAATTAGGTATGCGTTTGTTGCAGATACAAAATACTGTTTTAAAATTAAATTAATAAATTAACCAATGAGACAAAAAGTATAGATACACACACGATAAATAAAACAAATACTAACCATAAAATTATTTGAAATAAAAAAAATGGCAAATGTATATCATATTTGTAAAAGAACACCTGATCTTAAAATTCGTTGGAGTAAATGAATTTTACAATAGTTCCAAACTTTCTTTATAATTGGTAGATATGATTGCTCACGAATGTTAATAAGGCATATCTAAATAATAAATAAGATGTCTTACTATTACAAATGTCGGACCCACGCTTCCCACGGGCCTAACGTGTCGGGATGGCCTTGCGGGGAAGAATAGAGATGGTGGCCAAATATGTGTGTGTGTAATTTAATCTATATACACCTTTGGGTTTTTGTGTTTATTATATCACTACTAACTACTACAAGATGTGATGCTATATATTCACAGAAAATAAATAAATACTTTACTTAGGGGCCTGCGACACAACTGGTTTGGTAAGAAATGCTTAACCGATGGCCTGAATGACACACTCGGTAGTCCTACACGGATACGAACCCCAGTACCTTGGTCACGACGATTGCCTTCCATCAAAAGTATCCGAATATCCAGCGTTTTATCCCGCGCAGCCACAAAAACGGGCAGTGAGACCCCTTGGTATAGATCTTATTTTGTCAACACAGATAGCTCCAAAACAGAACCATATATTAAGAATCAGATAGCCGAAGCTACCATCTATGCAATTAGTGAGGGATAACTCTACACAGATATCATATTCTGAAAATTGGAAAATGACACCTGGACACGGGAATCGAACCCGGAACCTTTGACCTAATACGCCAATGCTCTAACCACTGAGCTATCAAGGATTCGTCTCGTGCCCAGGGTCGTTCTCCACTCATATTTTAAGGCAGAGAGTCTATGATGGCCTTAGGGAAATCGTCGGCTACAAATATATAATATAACATAAAATAATTGTACAGGTGGCGCATAAGCCAAATACCGAGTCGCAGATGGCTGGGCTATCTGATATCTCATGATATTAGAAATCACACATTTGTAACCAACGATTTCCCTAAGTCCATCATAGATTCTCTGCCTTAAAATATGAGTGAAGAATGACCCTGGGCAAGAGACGAATCCTGGATAGCTCAGTGGTTAGAGAAGTGGCGTACTAAGGAAAAGGTCCTGGGATCGATTCCCGTATTCAGGTGTCATTTTTCAACTTTCAGAATAGAAGCGCATATACTACAAATTGACCTTGTTGCCCAGAACAATACTGACATACTATTTTGAGTTGTCAGCTATTTCGTCCTCTTGTTTACTAACCAATCAAACCAAGTTAACTAGACCAGTTCGGTCACTTGCAACTTTCAACACTTATAATGTTAATTTAAACAAACACTCCAATTTAGGGCAGGGCGACTACACAAACTTATTTTTCACGTTCAATGAAGTAGTTTTCCATTGTGAAATTTCTCCGACAAATCAAATACTTCTACTTCATAGAAACATTCATGTTATCAAATATTTAAAATTTAATCAAAAAATCATCTTTTGACTTTTGGGATGAATTTTTAATGAAATTTAAGTGTCTATAGTCCATTTTGGGGCTTTTAATATCTCTTTATCAAAGATTTAAATTATTTTAAGACAGTATTTTTTTATATATATTTGATAATCTTGGATAACCTTTAGAACTCTTTTCTAAAGTTCAATATTGTAACTCAAAAGGTTTGTTTGGATAGGAATTATTTTTTCAAACATTAGGGACAAGTCTGTTAGTGAGTATTTTGAAATTTACTTAAATTTGCTGTTTAGAACTTAAAAGTATAAAATAAATTTCTAATAGATATTTTACCTTACGATAAATACTTTATCTTTAATGGAAATTATTATTTTAAAACTAAATTTTGTAGGCCTATTTATGGGGGAACTTACTAATTATTATGAATGATGAAATTAATATTAGTAATAATGACAATGTTATTGTCTAGATTACGTAAGACTATGATTTGTTTGAATTATTGATCCTGCTATTTAGATGCTTAAACCTTCGGCATTATTATTTGTACTAAATTTGTGATACGCTTGGTAGCCTCTTGCTCGGCGCACAAATTATTATGATAAGTTTCTTATTAATGTTAGCGTTAGAATCGTTTACAAATAATGACAGAATTTTTACAAAAATAATGAATAAATTGTTATGAATAATTGTTGTTGCTAGCCTCTCTTTGATAATTTATTGTATTAATTATACATATAAAGTTTGCTAGACTTATTCTATACAAGGTCGTTAGATGTGCTCACTTGTAAGACATTTAGTTTTTAATGTATTTATGATAACCTATGTTATGGTTCTCTACTACCCTTATAAATTATTCTTGACTTTAAACCACTTTCTCATTTAATCGTTTATTCCTTCTTACTTAATTCGTTTTGAATGCAATCTGTTAATTAATGGGATGTGTATTAGGTTCCGTTAGGGGCAGTAATACTTTTTGGTTGTAATTAAAATCTCAAGCTAGCATATTATATCCTTGAGGAATATCACCGTCTATATTTATTGGTATATTCGCCACTACGTGAGTTGCACTTTTTTGAGAACCATATAGTGATAATGTTATTATTCTTTGAAATTCTGCCAATTTACTCCAAGCTCTTTTCTGTTTATTTTGTCTTGTACAGTTACCTTTATTGTTTATAATAAAGGACGTTACATTATTATCATAATTAAAAGTTTAAACATATGTAGACTGTCCTTATAAAAGGACATAGGATAGATATTTTCTCGGCCATGTAATTTATCTTTCAAGCGTAGTTAAAATTCGGATCTTCCGGATAGGTAGTAAGATGCGTCGAAAAATAAAAAGTATAGCTTTGATCACATTTGAAGGGTAAAAGGGAAGGGCAACAACTTCTATGTTTAATTTAAATATGACAGGGACCTCTTTTAACCATAATTTAAAATGCATTATTTAAATGTCTCATGATTGGCTAACAGATGCAAACATTAGCTCACTTTGAATTAAAATTGGACTTCTCCTGTAGCCTACCCTTAATTTATTAATGGCCAGTGGTGAAGTGTGATATGTTGCCAGGGTAGATGGACTTAGTTTAATCCTGTAACTGTGAAATGTTCTCCATGATCAGTTACAAATTTTAGGCCTATATTTAAGTTTTGCCAAAAATATACCAGTTTTAAACATGCACCTCTAGTAAATAGAATAAACTTACAATAATAAATGAACTCAAAAGCCTACTGCTTCTCTAAAAACACTTTTCAAAACCTCAACATGATCAAAGTAATTTTATTAATGGTCGTATTTAAAAAAAAATCTGATATAAATTTGATGCCATATTTATATCAATATCTGATTCGAAATATAAGCTGTTTATAAACAGGATTCAAATTTATCTTTAAAAATGACACTTAGACTCAAGAGTTTTGACCGTAACCTTTTGCCCAGAGCGCCAATTCTTTGCCACTAAACTATCAAGATATGTTCAATGCCTATAGCCGTAAGCCACTCAATATTTTAAGTCAGAGTCTTATGATGGGCGTGTAAGATCCGAAGCAGCTTGGTTGATAGTAGAAACACAGCCACGCAGACTCCTGTGCGCGTACGTAAGTTTTTTTTTTATAATATCCTATAATAGTTGCGCTCATCATAAACATAGTGGTCGGCAGTCAATTTTTTTCACAGGAGGCCGTATGATGATATAAAAAAATCGCTGGCCATTTGTAGGGGTCTATTTCAAACAATTTGTAAATCCCGATATATACCTTTATACCCAAATTCATAAGAAGCATTTTTTTTTGTTTACCCCCCTCCCCATTAGTAGTGAAGATTTAAATTTATGAACATTTTGTAGCTATGTTTAGTTAAATAGTCTGTTCACAAAAAAGGCAGCAGTTTGGAGCAATATGGGTTTAATTCAGTTACTTCATTAGATGAAAATGTTCGAGATATCGCATTGTACGTGTCGACTACAGTTCTACATGTGCCTGTGAAGTGGGATTCTCAGCGATGAACAACATCAAAACAAGTTGAACCAAGAGTACTTGCAGGACTCGCCACGAATTGCCTGTACCACATTACTCTCTAAAAAATAGAGAAAAAGATGAAAAACAATAAATGTATTTTTTCTTGTTAGATTTAAATGTGCACTTAGTATTTATATCAATTCTTACTTTAGTAAAACTTATAAACAAATAACAATATTTATAAATGAGTCTGCTTTTAAATAACTTAGTAGCTTTATTCGTACAATTAGATACTTTATAGACAGACACTGTGGCTCTGCGGGCCAAAAGGGAGAACCTCGCCTGTCAGATCTGAACCACGGACCACCAGTTGCCGACCGCTTTCGTAACATATTGACATCCATGTTTATGAAAAGTACATTATTTATCCATCAGTTTTATATGAAAGGCCTGCAAATTGTTCTCATTGACTTAACACGGTCATAAAAATGATAAATCTGTCACTTTTTAAAAGCATTCTTTTAAATTCTTGGGTGACCTGGTGATCTAGTGGTAAGGTTTCAGACTTCTGTACTGGCTGCCGGGGTTCAATCCTTGGTCCCGGCACAGATTTATCTGATTACCAAACCCTTCCTTCACCTCTGACAAGACATCTTGTGAATGTGGGGAATGCCAGGCCTCCACCGTGGTTCGGATTCCACGTTAAACTGTAGGTCCTTCATTTCATCTCACAATCACCCTACCATTACACATTAGCGTAAGTGCGTATAACCCGAATGAGTAGTAAGACGCGGTGCTAATAATAATAATTTTAAATTCTTGTATCTGGTTTTACACTACCATATCTTGGTGTCAGAACCAGTTAATGTAATTAAATGTTACAAATACTATGCAGTATAAAATAAATATAACTTAAAAATCACACCATATATTTATTACTCCTCATTAGCTAACTAGACATAGCAGATATTAAATATTTCCATTGTAGCACATCAACTCAGTAAATTTTCTGACAAACCGTTATAAAAAAAAAAACTTTATATTTCTCTCCATTTTCTTGAGAAAAATATGAATACTGCAGTAAATTTAAATTTCTTTCAGCCAAAATTCACTTTTATAAACAAAGTTATGTGAACATAACGTCGAGATAGCGACATAATCTCATCGGGTTTTACGATCACAGGAAGAAGCTTGTGGAAGTTGGTGAGGAATAATGGAAATAAACAACACTTTTATGTTCCATGTGTCATGGAAAGAATGTGAATACAAAAATACGAGCATATAATATGGTGCATAATTACAGGTAAAGTGACTACAGTGGAGATAAATCTTGACATTCAAACCTACATGAATAAATGTTATTATTTATTTAGTGGGTTTAAAGCGCTATTTTGATGTACACAGTTATACCATTCCTAATGTAGCGCAGAACATTGAAATCGCACAAGAGGGAGGAACCTCTTATCACAAGCTCATGAAAATATGGATCAAGAGCGCACTTATACCTTGTATTAAATGCGTACGAAGATCCTATAATCTGTATCAAAAGCGTTCAAAGATATGGATCAAGAGCGTACCTAGACCATGTATTAAATGCGTATTAAGATATGGATCAAGAGCGCACCTATACCTTGTATCAAATGCATACGAAGATATGGATCAATAGCGCACCTACCTTATATCAAATGCGTACTAAGATATGGATCAAGAGCGCACCTAGACCTTACATAAAATGCGTACAAAGTTATGGATCAATAGCGCACCTAGACCTTGTATCAAATGCTTACGAAGATATGAATCAATAGCGCACCTAGACCTTACATCAAATGCGTAATAAGATATGGATCAATAGCGCACCTGTACCTTTTATCAAATGCTTACGAAAATATGGATCAAGAGCACACCTAGACCTTGTATCAAATGCGTACGAAGATATGGATCAATAGCGCACCTGGACCTTGTATCAAATGCTTACGAAAATATGGATCAAGAGCACACCTAGACTTTGTATCAAATGCGTACGAAGATCCTATACTCTGTATCAAAAGCGTTCAAAGAAATGGTACAAGAGTGTATCTATACCTTTTATCAAATGCGTACGTAGATATGGATCAAGAGCGCACCTAGACCTTGTATCAAATACGTACGAAGATATGGATCAAGAGTGAACTTAGACCATGTATTAAAAGCTCATATATACCTTGTATCAAATGCTTACGAAAATATGGATCAAGCGTGCACCTAGACCATGTATCAAATGCCTAAGAATAGATGGATAAATAGCGCACCTAGACCTTGTATCAAAAGCTCAAGAAGATATGGATCAAGAGCACACCTAGACCTTTGATCAAAAGATCACTAAAATATGGTTAAAAAATTTAAATATCCAACCATATATCAAGTCAAATCAGCTTCTAAGGTCAGCGTCTGGATTTTAGTAGAAGATGGAATTACAATCTGATTAATCACTAAAACAATCTCACAAGACTGTTAGCCACGTCTAGCTTTTGAGGACGATAAACCACATTCTTCTATAATATAATTCAAATGATAATACGTTATTATGGCGGGACATTGATAAAACAAACATAACATGCTTGGAAGAGTTTGTGCTAGAATACAAAAGAGGGCTTTGGTTGCCATAACAACAACAACAAGGAATTCTATTTGAAAGGTTGCGTGCTACGTTATATATTATAAGTATTCAGGAAACTTTAAAATCTCACTTTGTAGTAAATATGTAGAGGATTTTCATTTCCTGAGGATAGACGCAGAGAAAATATAGTCTAATTCGCGTTGATGGATAGTGAACAACTATTTAGGAAGTAACATCATATAATTACACTCGGCTCGGACTCAAACCCGAACTCCCTGCCACCAGTAAACTGGATAATATGAGAATGACACCTTTGTCTATATGCCCACTTGGTCCCGTGAAAAGTTAATTTTGTATTAGTCTAATTTTAAACTAGTTTAATTAAAACGCTATTTAATTCGCCATTGTAAACGACGATGAGACTATTTTGTAGCAATTAAAAGACAAAATAAAGTTGATTATGACTAAGTTTTGTTTTTAATTATATACTTATAGCAATGAATCCTGTATTTAAGTACTTTTAATTTTCTTAGCTTTCTATTAGACAAAACAAAATTTAATTAAAAGTTTAAAATGTTTCCCTTGGACCCAAAGTTTTCAGGAATTCTTCTACAATTTCAAGTATTACATTCCTCCACGATCATTATTCTTAGTTACACTTGAAAAATCGATACATTTCACTTGGCCGTTTGCCTTTAAAAAGTAAATAACCATTCAGTGTTCGATAAAACCAACACAAATTTTCCCATTTATATTCAGACGAATCTGCTCTCTCTCTCTCACACACACATTTGTTCCCAAGAGTTTACCCCATTCTGCCTCGTTTCTGAAACAGTGTCAGCAGAGGAATTGAGGAGAGAGGGGTTGAAAAAAGGGAGGGGTGAGGGTAGAAGAATGTTTTTTTTTTGTGGAACAATACGAGTATCAGAACGCTGAAGTATCGTTGGAACGATTTGTCAATAAACATTTGCTGGCCCGCGTGTGGCCTGAGGGCGAAAGGAAGCTTCAGTTGAAGGGTTGCAGAGGGTGAGGGGGAGGGGGGAAGAAGGGACGCCGACAAGACGGCGCAACAAATTGAATATTTCCACGACCACCTCCCATCTGCTACGAGTTCCCGTCATGGGGTGCCGGCCGTTATGACATGGCAAAAGGAGCCATGCCGTCATTTGAAGTTTATAGGGTTCTTCGTAGTTGACTAAAAAAAAAGTTTTTTCGTAATATTTTAGTGTTTCAGTGCTGGTTATACTATTATTTTCACTCTTATATATGTGGGTATGTATGCATGTATGTGTGTGCCGAGATTCCTCGACTCTTTCGTGTGTGCGCAGTGCTGCTCGATTGTTTGTGCCTGCACGGATGGCTGCGCATGGTCTCGGTTGGCTTCGAGGTGCTGGACTCTCGATTCTGGGTTTGTTGAGAGCACCTCGGGGTTATTGCGATGTTATTACGCGTGGGAACGTAAATGAGGTTTTTTTGACGAACAATTGTGTAACCGAATCAACCAAGGGGTAGAATTAGAGTCCTGAATAAAGCCTTGTGTGACTACATCCTGAGTACCTTCTTCGTACAACCCCTTTATAACAATTTGTTGTCCCACACCCCAAGTCTGGTGCGCGAACCCCTACTATCGGCACTGGTGTAAATGGGGGCTCCCATAGCGTCATCTGTGCCCATACCTCTCGTGAACCCTTCTAGAGGCCCTTTTAGAGGCATACAATTTTCAAAAATTTGATGGAGGAGGATTACTCCAAATAGCCTCTAGGATTATACAAATTTTTAAAAAATCAGGGAAGGTCTGCTCTAAATTTCTCTTAAAATGGTATAATTTTCAAAAACTCTCCACTCTTGAGGACCACTCCAAATACGTTCTAGGGAATTCAATTTTCAAACGTTAACTGGGAGGAAGAAAAATTTATTTAAAAAAAATTCTAGGGCATCCAATTTTTAAACATTATCTGGGAGGGAGAAAAATTCCTAAAATAAATCAATCTTAATATCCCCCCTTCCTTTCATCACACAAATAAGGTTCTACCACCACTTTTTAAAATTAAAATTTCTTATTTCTCAGAAGTTTTAACATTATAATTTGGATTTATCCCAAAATTAAATTTTCCCTACGCCCATTAGACTAAGACTGATACCTTTCAGAGTAAATGGAGTGTACATGGAAAACGGAAAACCCGTAAAAGTGAATTAATTTGGTGTGACACGAAAAGTTAGGGAAAAGTCAGAAAAATTATCAAATGTCATTGAATTTTTTAAATAATGCAATAATTTGTGAAATATTAAGTAGAGAGCACTACCAAGTGTAAGCTATTAGTTTGATCCCCAATTAGTGTTATTTATTGATGATCTTTGTGCCAAGAATTTAATAGAAAGCAATGAAAACCATTATATTTTGTATGTATGCCAATAAATTTTAATATAAAATGCTGGTAAAATAAATATATCCTTTGGTCTGGAAAACCTGGGTAAGTAAAATAATTTTAAAGTGTAGGCCTTATCAGCGCTGTTTGAAAATGTGTAAGATAAATACAATTTATCAGAAGAAATCAGATAGGCTTAAAATTTTAATCAGCATTCACCCTGGATAATATATTTCAAAAAGAAAGAACAGCAGAATTTAGGGCTAACGTTTAATCTCCCAATTGTTTTAGGCACTACACTTACAGTATACATTTTTACAAGTGTGGACTACTCTAAATAGCTTGTGAGGACATATAAGATTCGAAAATTTTTCGGAAAAGATCTTCCAATTCCCCTTTTGGCTTGGGAGCCGGGACGTTAAAAACACCCTAGTTTGTGATCGTTAATTGTCAACATATCTAAACTATTTTATTCCTTACATAACAATTTTGTTTAAACGTATTTTCACTATGCTTTTCACAAACGTAAATAGCAAATTGGTTTATTGGTTTATGGGATTGTACTTATTATGAACAAAACCCATTCCTATCTCTAACCTGTTTTCACACCAAGTGAAGAGTGGGATTAAAACATATATCTTTAAAAGGAATAAGCTACCATTTGAATCAAGGTAAATAAATGGGATTCAAACTCGGGTACCCTGGAAGCAATTTGTAACTTAATTAGACCAATACCTCTAGGATTGATGTTGAGATTTCCGTTTTATCATTAACTCAGTTGGTAGTGCGTCTACCCACTGAGATTGATGTTCCGAGTTTGATTTCCACCATGGCCGAAAAATGTATGATTGCGGAAATGAGGGGTTTCTCTTTTACCGTGATGAATTAATAACCAGGGTACACAGCGTTGTGTATGTTATAGAATTAAGTTATGTTGTAAGTCGTCTTATTATATAACCACATTGTCTAAAAGTGCGTCTTAAATACAGCAAATAAAATAAAATGGTTTTCGCATTCATGAGCTGCAGGGATTTGGCTTGGTTTTAATTTTCGACTAGGTTCATTGGGCGTGATTTGACATATTATGGTTTTCCTATCCTCTCTCCAAGAAAAGTGCAAATTTTTTTTTAGCCAAAATCCTTATTTCTATACATTTTTTCGCAGTGTTTAACTACCTTTATGAGCTATCCGAATTTAATTACGCTACGCGAACGGTTTGTGAATGGGTAGGGTAGAATTTAGAAAACTGTAACTGTATTTGCGTGGAAGGATGGGGGAAAACCATTTAGGTAAAATTACACTTTAATTGCACCAATTGCACCCTGATCTCCGTCACCGCCAAAACAGACTATATAAGAGCTTGTGGTTTAGTTCACGTTCCCACTGAGGTAGATCACTTTTTTAGAACACGTCTTACTACCCGATCGTGCTATGTGCTTATGTACTAATTATGATAATGTGTTAGGGATGAGGAAGGTTGTATTTAGAGGAAGTGTATACGTATTTGCTTGGAGATTGAGTGGAAAAAACATTTAGGAATAACCACCCTTAGTACACCAACTGGGATTCTAACTCCAAACTTCCCGTTATCAACAGGCCAATCTATTGGGAAAATGATGCCTTAGACCATTTGGCCACCAAAGCAATTCACCCTTAAATTAACTTATTATTAACGCTTATGCTACGCATTCCAATTGAAAACAAATCAACCCCTAAACATTAAATTTTGTTTTGTCTGTTCATTATATCTCGCAACAATTTAATATTTTCTCTTCACCCCCCTCCCCCACCTTACCACATATAAATAAAGAGTTTGACCTGCATAAAGAAACTCGCAATCTGCCAGAATTTAACATATCACATTAAAATAATAATAATATAATAAAAACAAGAATCGCCTGTGAATGGTTCCCATGCAATCGTATGTGCTTCAGAGGGTTGAAATCTTTTCCTTCCCCCTCCCTCACCCCCCCCCCTCCTCCCCATCCCTCTATGAAACCAGGACGAGGCCTAAAGGCGTACCTTGTGGCAACGCAATCGACGTCGATCACATATCTGATCAGTATTCAGGACCGACCTGAACTCCTGGTTGCTTGCCACGGCAGTGGAGGAACGAGGCAGGTAACCTGATTAGAGGCAGAGCTCACGGAGTTGACCCACCTTCCTCCTTCCCCCTCCCCCCATAACCCCCTCCAACTCTTATAAACTGCCGGTTCATGGTAGAGATACGGAACTTGCCCAATGTCAACAAAATAGCTTTAACTAGATTCGATTAACATATCTTGAAACGTTTTCGAGCTTCCTACCGGAAGGAAGCTCATGGTTCGGACCAAAAACTAGACTACTTTGATTTCAAAAGCTGTCACAGATTCAGCTTTAATCTTTTTGAGTTTAGGGTAGGAGTAAAGGGAAAGCCAAAATAAATAAAATATTTCTCCAGTAGAACCATAAAGTTTAGTTTTCTTCACATGTTGATATCAACAGTTTCTGAATTTATCAAAGTTGTCTTGGAATTTAATGACAACTTTTTCTCTTCATTTAAAAAGTTTGTCATCTAATACCACTATGCTCATGACAGATATTCAACACCTGTTTATATCGCCATCTGATGAAAATTAAACTTTGTATTTCTACTGGAATAAAATTGTACCTATTTTTTTACCAAAAAATTGAAATATCTCGCTATTTAAGAAACCCTGCAAAAACACTGCCCTTAACTTACGTTTCTTACCTCCCACCATAAGACGAAGCAGAGAAAAATAAAATGTTTGCAAGATTGTAACACACAATTATTATTTAAGTCTATTAACATGAAACTTCAGTTTTATAGATCAATCTGAAAAAGATAATCAATAATTGAGTATTGTAAAAATCTATACTTAAAATGTGTTTGTGATTAAAACAAATGAGTGAGAAGCTATATTTTATTTGGCTGATTTATGTTTTCTATTGTTTTTTGCAATTCATCTTAATACCTCTCCGAAAGTATTTGCATTTAATGCACTAATATGCCAGGGACGAGGAGGGTTGAATTTAGAAGAGGTGTACCCGCATTTATCTCTGGCGGGGGTTCGATCCCTAATCTTCCTGTCATCGGTGGTCAAATATATTGCAAGAGTGTGATATTCAACCTGGGGCACGCGAATACATCTTAGGAGGCCCGTAAAATTGACTATATATAAATTTAAAATCTATCATTTAATACAATATTTTGATGTAATTTATTTTAGGTGTATATTATATAATATGTATAACTTGCATTATGCACCTACAACGTTAAGACGAAATATATTTGGGGGTATGCGAACAAAAATTGTTGAGCACCACTGTATTAGAACATGCGGCCACATAAGCGAGTATATACATATATACAGTACTACTACTATTAGCACCGCGTCTTACTACCCGTTCGGGTTGTACTCACACTAGTGTGTAATGATATGGTGATTGTGAGAAGAAATGGAGGACCTACAGTTTAACGTGGAATCCGAACCACGGTGGAGGCCTGGCATTCCTCACATTCACAAGATATCTTGTCATAGGTGAAGGAAGGGTTTGGCAATCAGATAAATCTGTGCCGGGACCGAAGATTTAACCCCGGACCTCCAGCACAGAAGTTTGACACCTTACCCCTAGACCAGTAGGTCACTCTATATATAGAAGGATCCGGTTAATTCAAAAAATCGGATAATATCGAACCCACCTTCATTCCCCGTGAAATTAATTTTTAAATCAATGGCTAAAAATAATATTTAATTAGAATTTTAGAATGAAATATTTGGTTAAGTCGAAGCCTATCCATTGTTAATTATTTTTTAGTGTTGGCTTGGCTTTCATCGCTTCTGTGTGACGTAATCACGTAGCTCCCCGACTGATTTAATTCTGCAATTTTATCTTATTAATTTTTACAAATTTAAATATTATGTGTTTAAATTTTTCTTGTTTTTTCATGTATGTATATATTGTGTACGTGTGTTTTATAGGTTTATATAAAATGTAACTTACTTGTTTATATGTAGCATATTTTGAAATTATTGATTTGTTGTGTACCAGGTGCCTAGATACTAATGAAAACGGTTAGTTCAAATTTTGGATATTTAAATATTTTTTTTTAAGATATCCTTTGGACTATGAATTAAAACAAATTTTACTGTATATAATTTTTTAAACTGATTCATGACATGGCACTTTCTAAACCAGTTGGTATGATTTCTGATATCACAATGTGGCGGCGATATAAAAACCGAGACGGTCAAAATGCTACGGCGATATTTCCTTAGGGTAGTAACGTTAGGTTTTATTGGATGCAGTAATTTTATACGGCCACCAGAAACCGTATCATATTTTCATCCCGAGATGAAAATGTGTTTTATTGTGCTGTCAACTAGCGGCGTGAATTTCCCCATTTTGATAGCTACCACCTGCCCCATTTAACTGCTACGAGGAAAGCTTGATTGCGCCTTTGAGAAGGTACTAGCACGTAAATGTATGTCAGCAAATATAATATAATTCTCGTATTTTTAAATATACTTTACTACTTTTTTTTTGCTACACGTTTTACTACATACCTAGGCTATCCGCATTTTTATACTAATAGGACAAGAATGGGGAAGGTGGATTTTAAATGAAATCTCTTTGTATGGTTAGAGCTACAAGTTGAGTAAAATAGAATGGGCTAGAAATATTCGTTGCTAGATATGACATGTATTATATTAATATATATGATATTTATATAGTGATATATTCTTCTTCTCAAATCAACAACCCGAATGATGGTTTGGTTGATTATATACACTCAGAGCTAGACATGCATTCAGCCCTTCGGTTGGTTAGTGCTGCCTGCACCATGTGGTATGAATCCCATATACTAGGGCAGTTCAGGAAATGTGTTGGCTCCCCGTTGCTTTCCACACTGAATTTCTATGAGCGAGTGCTAAAGGACCGACCAATTTTGTCAGTAAGATATTTTCACACACACTCCATGGTTTCTTAACATGGCGCAATTGACATGGAACCGACGTCTTTACTTCCCCTCCGAAGGAAGTTGTGCTACGGACTTTGATCACTCAGGAAAATTCCGTTAATCACTTCTGGGCTTAAACCCACGAACATTGGGTACCAAGGTGAGCACTTTACCCCAAAACCACTTTTGTAGTCAGTGCTATATTATATAGTGACATCCAAAACATGTGCTACCCACTTATGAAAACCTCTTATGAAGGAAGCCCTTATATACTTAGGGGGTCCGATAAGTCTTTGGCTTTGTAGATAAACCAAAAAGCTACAGACTTGACAATTATGGTTCATTAAACATATTTCTCCTGAGCTCAACACCTTTTTTAATACGTTGCTATAGTTTTTTCGTCCATAAAGAACTTTCCTGATTGCGCTGCTAAAACAATCATCAGTAACAAATTTTAACATTTTAACGCTTTAAACTGTTGCTTATTTTAAGTGTTTCTTGAGCTTAAGGAACAGACGATAGTCAGAAGGGGAAGTCAGATGAGTTTTCCTGGTGTTAGAGAACTCCAAAGCGTACCTCTGCCAATGTCTGTTGTATGATGGCTGCTGTGTGAACATAATCACTGTCCGGGAGAAGCAACACTCCTCTTGAAAGTTTTCCATGAAGTTTGGAAACCAATTCTTGCTTGAGTTTGTCCAAAAGTATTATGTAGTAGTTTGCAGTTATGGTTGTACGCTTCTCCAGGTAATCGACAAAAATATTCCCTCTCTCTCCAGAAAACAGATGCCATCACCTTCCCTGCAGACTTTGAATGTCTGTGGACGCGGGTTACCACTGTCACCATTTATTTGATTGTATTTTCGTCTCTAATTCATACATATAGATCCAAGTTTCATCCATAGTGACAATCCGGTTCAAAACTTTCGAAATATCCCTACTGAAACCGTCATAAATAGCCTGTGAAGCAACCACTCGAACACACTTTTGGTCAACATTGAGGAATTTGGAAACCTATTTAGCTAAAAGCTTCTTCATATTCTCGTGGATTATGAATCTTACCCGTTCCCAAGATATATTTAGAGTTTCTGTAGTATTTTTTACGGACGTTCTTCAATCCTCCAAGGTCATGGAGTGGTATCCACAGTTTAGGAACAATCACTTTCACTGGTCTCCTAAGACGTTATTCCTATTCACTACCGAAATTTCCTGTATTAAACCGATCAACGCAGTTCTTGACTTAGGAGTAGGAAGGACACTTTTCACAAAATGTACCTGAAATATCATCATGAATTTGACTTGCTGAATTCCCTTTAAAAAACCGATATATCATCACCGCACGGAATTCCTTTATCTTGAAATCTTCATTGTTCGCTGCCATTTTCACTTTATACCAAACAAAATTTAAAAAAATAAATGAGATAAAAATCTGAGTTGTTTTATCATAAATATTGAAAACAAGCAGGAGTCATATAATACAGGAATTTTAAATCCGATAATGGGTGAAATAGGGGAAGCCAAAAACTTATTAGTCCCCTAATAGGCCTTAGTCCAATCAGTAAAATGGTTTCGGCTCTAGGCCGAGATACAGACACACATACGCACAGCATTGAGAAAACCCCTTTTTGGATTTCAGGGGTCATGAAACGTCTACTTCCATCAAATTCTCAAATCAGATTTTTTTTTTGTCTATCACAATAGCTTCTCTCCTCTAGGGGTCATGAGTAAAATGTAAAAAAAAAACTAGCTTGTAAACAAAAAAATTATTTCATTAACAGTAAATTGAATTAAATGTAGAAAATGCATTTTCTTATTTTCATACAATTTTGCGTCAAATCCCTCGTAGATTAACTGTTAGTAAAGTCTAGCCGTTGGTTAAATTTGGCTTTGGATTTTAAAATACTATTTCGATGTGCTCGTCAAATTTCGGACAGGTACCTTCCATTAGTTACTAATCATCATCGTTAATCTTCTAGGAGCGCTGAATTTATTAGGAAGCTTTTGATTGGATTAATTTGAACATGAAGAATATAGGGTAGCTATTGCAATTTATACGTACGTAGTTGTTTTTGTAAATAACTTTTTTTTAGCAGCACGTCTTAGCACCCATTCAGGCTAGACGCCTATGTACTAACAAATATAATATGTTAGGAATTAGGTAGGTTTAATGTAAAGGAAGTGCACCCGCATTCGCGTGGAGGTAGAGTGAAAAACCATTTAGAAAAAACTACCCCTCCCCATATTCGGAAGTCTAGTCCAACAAGGGATTAGCACGTTAGACCATGTAGCCATGTGGTGTGTAAATAAATTTAAAGTAGATACTTACTTTAGTACAATTTCTTACGTACAGGGCTGTCTAAGGCTACCTGTTATTTACTTGTTTGTATTGTAGTTATTTTTTAAATCAAAATATAATTTGAAAATATTAAAAGAAAGCCTAGAGCTAATTTCATAATAAAAGAACCCACATCGGTATCCACGTGGTCTAACGTGCTACTCTCGTTTTGGACTGGACTTCCGAAGACTGAGAGATCGGTATTCAATACCGATCGGGTGCACTAAGGGTGTTTTTTTTTTCCTAAGTGGTTTCCCAGTATCCGTACACGCAAGTTTGGGTTCACTTCCTCTAAAATAATACCTTCCTAATCCCTAACATAATAGTGTAATTAGTTAATAGGTGTATGATACGAATGGGTAGTAAGATGCGGCGCAAAGAAAAACATAGCAGAAGAAATATTTTAAATAGAACTAATAGAGAAAAAGAAATAAAACTCTCGAAAACAAACCGATAATGTATGCCATAAACTTACTAGTGAATTTAATGATTTAAATGGATCAATTTCTAGAATAAAATAAGTAAAACATAAATGAAAACGTAAAAACCAATTATTCATCATTATAATAAATTATGGTATTTCTTTGCTCTTGGAATCCTTAGAAAGTGAAACTCATATCAAAGTCGTCATCCTCATACAAATAATTGTTAATTGTTTTCAAAAGAAAAAAATATTTACTCTCACTTTGATAAAACAACATGCCCATGAAAACATGATGGCGAAATGGTCTAACGTTAGTGTGTATATTATGTTGACTAACTGTAAGGTTAACCTCACATTAAATTGAACGCTTTCTCTTAATAATAATAATAATAATAATAATAATTAGCACCACGTCTTACTACCCGTTCGGGTTATACGCTTTAAGTACTAATTACGTTAATGGATTTAGCAATTGGGAAGGTTGAATTGGAGGATGTGAACCCGCATTTACGTGGAAGGAGAGTGGAAAACCATTTAGGAAAAACCACCCCCAGTTCACCCGACCGAGATTCGAATCTCGATCTTACCATCCTCAGCAGTCGTGCTCAACACGACAAGCGCGTTAGCCAACTTCGCCACAGAGGCGGGTGCTTTTTCTTAGAATTTAGAGCTAAGCGAACATTATAAAATCAAAAGTAGTTTTTGTCATACCTCAACCTAATATTAAGTTCTAACGAATAGAATAACGTGACATATATTTGTGCTTGTTACCACTTTTTTTTTTTCAAACAGAAAGTTTTTTACATTGTCTCCCTTATTAATCCATTATTGGTAAATGCAAGAACTAAATATTGGCTGGACAAATATGAATACATGACCTATGTCCTCTGTCAATCATTCTTTTTAATGGTACATGAGCTAACTTAATATTAACCAATGAATGGGAAAATGTCGAAATCCTTTTTGATTGAACCAAAATTGCTTCAATTAGAATAAAAGAAAACCAATTTCCTACTGCTTAGTTCCACTTTATATTGAAAAAAGAAGAGTTTTATTTATTTTTAATACTTTTTTACATCCTTTTTGTGAACTGAGCTGTTTTATTTAGTATATCTTTTTCATTTGACCTCTGTATTTAAAATTGTTTTGACCCTGTGTGATAACAGGTACATCCGTTTTTTGCCTCAAAACTCCAAAAATAATAATAAGTGATATACTGTAACACGCTTTATTCATTGAATTACTCGATAATGAATCCAAATTAACAAGTTAAACACTTCCTACTGACCAAATCCTTCAAATGTATTTGAAAACCTCCCATGAAGGGAGAAAAACGCTGAAGATAGAATCTGACTGGGCTGGTTCACGTTATCAGCTTGTCGATCATTTTTAACCATTTTCTCCCATTAACTATCTAGAATGGACGTTATCATTGAGATTGTGATGCTAGTGGTGTTATCTAAACTTAGGATAAAAACCGAGCAACTCCACTAACAAGTGTTGACCAACTCATTTAAATTTCATAGGCGCAAATTTTAGAGTTCTTAACTGTCCGAGTGTATTATTATTATTATTATTATTATTATTATTATTATTATTATTAGCACCGCGTCTTACTACCCGTTTGGGTTATACGCACTTACGCTAATGTGTAATGGTAGGGTGATTGTGAGATGAAATGAAGGACCTAAAGTTAAACGTGAAATCCGAACCACGGTGGAGGCCTGGCATTCCTCACATTCACAAGTTGTGATTAATATACGTCTTGTCAGAGGTGCAAGGAAGGGTTTGATAATCAGATAAATCTGTGTTGGGACCGAGGATTGAACCCAGGATCCCCAGCACAGAAGTCCGACACATTACCCCTATATCACCAGGTCACCTGTCCGAGTGTAGCAAAGTCCTGTTTTAACACAATCAATTAGCATTTAATCTACAACCGAGTCCATGAAGTCATGCTTACCAAGCTGTTCATCAAAGAAAGATTTACACCGACCAGAAGGACTACTTACTGCTTGGCCCATAAAATGAAGAGACAATTTGTTTCATCGCGACCTAGGTCAACATTGCGATCTATTGTGCCGGTAGACAAGTCTTCCTTACCTATAGCTCAATTTTCACAAGAAGATGGACAAATACATTACTAGATCTACTTTTTCATCTAGTAATACGTCTAGGCAACCCCTTCGGGGGCCGTACAGTCCAAGGCACTACTCTCATATTAGACAAGACTGTCGATGACAGGAAGATTTAAGTTCAAATCTCAGTCGAATGTAGTGACGGTGGTTTTTCCTAAATGGTTGTCCATTCACCCTTCACGCCCCAATGGTGGTACACTTCCTCTAAATATAACCTAATCCCTAAAAACATGAGGGTAATTGCTAAATAAGCGTATAGGTCGAACGGGTAGTAAGACGCCATGATGGTAAAAAAACATCCAAATGTGAGATTTTCAGCTGTCACTTTTGGTAGATGGTTTAAATACATTTAAAATAACACCAATAAAATAGTAAAATTACATCAATTTTGGACACAAAAGATATGTTTGTATATTTAAAAAGATCCTTTCTTTCCTTTACTTGTCGTGGAGCTTGATTCCTCCTGATTGGTCCCGATTGGTCCCACTGTATTGCCTTAATAACCATTACCCTACTACAGGGCCGGATCCAGATTATCTTCTTAGGGAGGGGGG
>CABFVZ010002375.1:1839-12550 GCA_902151445.1 Timema monikensis | reverse complement strand
ATAATTATAAATAACATAGTTACTTACAATGTTAAATTTATGTTTAAAGCCGTTTGATAATTTTTCATTCATATTTTATCTTATGTATTTTTTAAACCGTGGTCATCCTCCCCAATTTTTTTAAAAAATATATAGTTTTTATAAACCACTTGGGGTGGCCCTCCTACAACAATTTTTTGAAAAATGGTTTATTCTAGAAGTGGGGAGTCAGACTCGAGTTTTAGTCCAATAATTCCTATTTATTAATCTAGTCAGATGACTAAACTACTACATAAGTAACCGGGTGGATCTCCCATGACGAGGGAGCAGGCACGATAGCAGGACTCGCAAACCTTCCTCTAGACCCGCGATCGACCCTCCGGCCGGAGGTGACCCACCAGATCACATTTTATTCCGTTGTTTAGTCAGTCGTTGCTAGATACCGACTCCCATGCACTCAGCATGGCTCTAAAACACTAAACAAGGTGTTATTCTACCACCTAAACTCTCTGATATAAATATACCACCAGCCAGGAAGGTCCATCAGTCGCACCGTGCTCGCCCATCAACAGGATTCAAGCTATATGAGCTATATGCTACTCTCAACAGGAAGGGAACCCAATACTCTTGACTTCCAAGGAAATGTACAAGCGTGGGTTAACCTCCTACCGGAATAAACCTTGAAATAATTATGCTCTTACAATTACATAATAGATTACACTACATCGGCATCAGTATTATGTTGTTATTTTTCACAGAATGTCACTATCCATATAGGCTACATGCATATGTATTAATAATTATGCTATTAGGGTAGAGATTAATAGGTAAAATATTTGTGGAAGTGTACCCAAAGTTTCATGGAGGAAAAGTGGGAAACCATTTAGAAAAAAAAGCTTAGTACACTCGAACGAAATTCAAAACCCGACACTACTATAATCTAAAAAATCAGTCTAAATGACATAGTCAATTAGCCTACGTGCCCAAAAATCGTTACATTTCAATAAAACGTTTCTAAACTAGTAGTGGGATAATGTCCGAAGTTAATAGGCTTGACATTTTGCAGCTTCATATATTTCTATGGGAATAACAGTACCAATATAGCTAGTTACAGTAAATTATGACACTTTTTCTCGCACTTTTAGACGAACCCGAATTTAAGCTAAAAACCTAAATTATAAATAATAACTAACAATTATTTTTAGATATTCAATAACTTAATATATTTTATTGGGTTTTATTATTAATAATGATACATTATCTAAATGTGTGTTAGTTTGATAAATATTTTAAAATGCAAAACTCCTTTCTGTTACTATTATTTTATATATATATATATTTATATTAAATTCACGTTAGTATTATGTTATAACACGAACAGATTGGCACACAGACAAAAGTTTCTGTTTAATCTAAATTGCTTGATTGAGGACCGGATGGACGGGATTTGTGAACAAAAAAGTTATTAATTTATAAAAAAAAAATCCACCTCATTCCTTCATATTCTTATTCACAAGATATCGTCCGGCTCTGAAATGTGTTAGCTCATTTTGCACGGAGAATCTAAAGGTCTCGGGGACTACTGGGTTGGGGGGAGCGGGGGGTTGGATAGTTACAACCTTGATTAACATACCTGGTCACTTTGACCATCAGGCCAACAATCACAATACTCCACACCTAGTTATGGATCTCAACAATAAAAATACAGACAAAAAACAAACAAAATATCTTCAGCAATGTAAATAAATATGTTACCTTGAGAACAAACCATGTATGAAGGTAAACATTTAATAAAGAAAGTAGTGGTATTTCTCATTCCCTAGTATTCCCTTCATATCGAAAACGGTCAATATTTTTCCCTTCTCATTCCCTAGTATTCCCTTCATATCGAAGACGGTCAATATTTTTCCCTTCTCATTCCCTAGTATTCACTTCATATCGAAAACGGTCTATATTTTTCCCTTCTCATTCCCTAGTATTCCCTTTATATCGAAAACGGTCAATATTTTTCCCTTCTCATTCCCTAGTATTCCCTTCATATCGAAAACGGTCAGTATTTTTCCCTTCTCTTTCCCTAGTATTCCCTTCATATCGAAAATGGTCTATATTTTCCCTTCTCATTCCCTAGTATTCCCTTCATATCGAAAACGGTCTATATTTTCCCCTTCTCATTCCCTAGTATTCCCTTCATATCGACAACGGTCTATATATTTCCCTTCTCATTCCCTAGTATTCCCTTCATATCGAGAACGGTCTATATTTTTTCCTTTTCATTTTCTATGGTAATATCTGTTTCATCGATAGCTTGAGATTCTTCTCCTATAACAGGATGTTTCAGCTGTCTCTGTTTCTCGATCGTCAACATGCAACATCATGTTGGGAAAACTCAATTTAAGCTTGAATTGGATTATAAAAAAAAAATTGACCGTTCTTTAACATATTAAAATAAATTATGTTATAATATGGACGATGAAAAGTATAAATAAATGTTAGGATATGCACAATTGAAGTTTCAGTAAAATAAAATATAGTCTTTATATTATGTTTCCATAAAGGACAAAATGCCAAAAAATTATAATATTGAAAAACTAAACAATATAATTAATTATTTTAGAAGTATAGTTTCTTTGATCGATGGATGGATGGAGCTAAATTTGTTAATGTATATTAATTTAATATATGCTGGCTCACTGATGGTTGTTGTTTTTGGAAGATGTAATTGTTTATTAAATTTGATGTTACAAGGATAAAAAAAAATATGGCTTCTTGAGAAAATACCTGGAACAATTCGTGAGATTTGGTCTTGGAGTTGCCTATTATAATTTTATATAAATCAACTCCCACCTCCATTTATGTAGATTCCTCGAACTTCAGAATATTACCTGGAACTATTTCCTGAGGTGCAGCACCATCCTCACTCGTAATTAATTCAATTTACAACTCCGCGGACAAGAATCACATCATTATCTCTCAAGATGAGAGATTTCTAAGTTTTGTATCTCTGTTTGAATTGTCCGGGTCACTTCCATCTAAACAAACTTTATAATTTCAAAAAATAAATCTTCCAATCCAAAGAATAATCCACTTCAAAGAAATGTTTGTTTAAAAATATATATTAATAATTTAAAGTTCAAATGAGATGACCCGGAGGCAAGCAGTTTAACATGTTTGATTTAAAAAGAACACAAATTCAGCTGTCTTTTTGACATATAGAATAATAATGCTTGAATCGCAAGCTTAAAAATTAAAAAGACCAAGGAAACATTTATATCAATATGTGCTAGAGGCTAATTCTCGTAGCGTAGCTTGGAACTTACCTGACATTAGTTCCAATTGTAGCCACTGAAGATTTCGATACAACGAGAGTTTGTTGTCCATTGCTAAATCATAAAAAAAAAGTTTTTCTCGTTTTGATAGTTTGTAAAATTAATATCATTGTATTATGCACATATTGTATATAAATATATATATATATATATATATATATATATTAAAATGCTAATCATATTTCACACTTTAAGTATGCAACTGTTCGTAACTAATATTTTAAAACGTGTCTGTCACTTTATTAAATACATATTTTAAATTAAATATTTTTAACGTCATTATACTTCTTAATTATGATGTGTACATACACTGTAATCTTTAGACATCTGCTACTAATTTAATGTGCTGATATATTATGTATTAGATACAGGATATTTAGGTGCCCTAACAGTTAACTTAAATGATTGTTTTAACATAAGAGTACAACACAAAGTTTGTCATTCATATAAATTGAATCAAGTTGTTAGCTACCTTAATTCATTAGATTTATTGAACTTTCATTACAATAATATGGTTTAATAATCTTATAGTAGAATTAATAAACAAGCAAATAGTCAAGTTTAAATATTATATAGAAGCCTAACAGATGTAAATAACATGTGTAATAGCTACATATTTTGATATATAAAAGATTTTACTCGTATTTAAACATTATTATCTGTAACATTGAATTATATATCCTCTAATTTAAATGTTTATTCAATCAAGTGTGATATAAAACTTCTCTATTTCAAATGATAACACATTTATGCACCAGATACATGTTTTTTCACGAGAACATTGAAAGAAACCGTTAGATATATCCTCTCAGAATCAAACAGACGACAAACTTGAGCGTCACGCTTTTGTCCTTTAGAAAGGGGTATGTTTACGTCAATCCAGTATAGTATATAGATCACTGGGTCTGGTTGTTTACAAGTTTGTGCTGGGTAGCGCAAGTCCTTCCTCCAGATTCTACACATCTCCCTCCAAGCGGCACCGGAACGTCTATTGTAAATATATATATATCACTAATTTTATGGTTAATTATAGATTTTAGATCTATTTTGTATAGCACCACATTTTTATCCCCATACGCATATGTACTAATTACTATAACGTTTGAATTTGGAAGAAGTGCACCCACATTTTACGTGGGAGGAAAGTGGCACACGCCATTTAGGAAACACCATCCCCAGTACATCCGACCGGGATTCAAACCAGATTTGTCCGTCATTGGTAGTCCATTTTATTGGACCATCCGATCACCGAAGTGAGTGATCATAATATAAACTATCAAAGGGTATAACCTATTTTAGAAAGATAATTTATATTTTAATGGACGTATAATCATATTTTCATGACTATCAAAAAGTGTTTATTATATTTCCAAGTGTTTTTTTTTTTTTATCTGCATTCGTATGTAGTTGTAACCAGTGGTATAACTCCCGTCCATCCATCAAATGCTTACCCTAATGATTCGGTTAACCCATCACACTCATCCGTTCCAACGCCACTGCACTCGGAGTGGGCGCCGTCAGCGCACCACTAGATTATTTTCCGTGCAACCGTGGAAACTGAAAATATTAATTAGAATAACAAGTGATTTAATGGTTGATGCAGGGGAGGAGAAGCTTCATGAAAACTGCTGAGCTGGAAAATGTGTTGAAATGATTTGTTTGCTACCACCCCTACTGTCATAGTTTTAGTGCAACTCCTTCCCCTCAACCCCCCCTCGTCCAAAGCACTCCCGCTCAGTCGCTCCATCATCAGCTAACCACACACGATCACCGCGTGTAACCTATATAGTTAGAGAAAGAGCCTTGCTGCAGTCCAATTTACGTAGTAAGGACCATTTGGAAAATACATATATATTTTAAAGGGTGCAAATTGGAAGTGGATATTAAAATAATTATTTACTAGTATTTAGCTTGTCTATAATAATATTATAAAGAGGAAAGATTTGATTTTTTTTTGTAATAGATAAACTCAAAAACTACTGGACCGATTTTAAAAATGCTTTCACCAATATAAAGCTACATTATCAGTGAGTAACATAGGCTATATTTTATTTTGAAAATTTAATTTATTCCTCATAAAAATGTCGTGAAATAGAGATAGATGTAGTGACGAAGACGCAAAAAAAAAAAAGATTAAAATAAAATTTGGGGAAACGAGGGGAGTAAATGAAAGTTGAGGAAGCTGAAAAATTAATTTGCTTTTAACAATTTGTTTGATTGGTGTACACACAATTCCTTTCGTGCCTAGAGCAAACAAAATTATAGAGGAATGAGATGGAAATAGGAGGGAGGATAAAAAGAGGGAGGGGGCTATACAGTGATGGTAGGACTGTATTTTCAAAAATAATTAGTAAAAAATGTTTTGTTTTATATTGACATGATGGATGATTTGAAGCTTTGTTTTACAGGATTCTTTACAATATTTTTTTTACGGGGAGGAGGGCTAGTGGAAAATAAAATGAATAATAAATGTAAATAATGGATTGAATGGCAAATATATTATTTTTGTTAATTATGGTTATATATATCATGCTCTTTAAATTAAGCACGGTACGATTCTTGGATAGCTCAGTGGTTTGAGAATTGGCCTTCTAAGCCAAAGTTCCGGGTTTGATTTCCGTGTCCGGGTGTCATTTTTCAATATAAACAACATGATATCTAGATACGGCTATAACCGTGTTTATTAAAAAATAACTGCTTTGCTATTTAATCCATCATAATATGCGCACTAGCACAGTTATAATTGTACATTTGGCAGCATAAAGCGAACTACAGGGTCACTGGTGGCTGCGTTATCTGATATCTCGTGTTCTTTCAATATCCCAAATTTTTAGCTGATGTTTTCCACACGTTCATCACAGACTCTACCTTAAAATGTGGGTGAAGAATGACCCTGGGCACGGGTCGACTTCTGGGTAGCTTAGTGGTTGGAGTATTGTCATACTAAGCCAAAGGTCCCGAGTTCGATTTCCGTGTCCAGGTGTCATTTTTCAATTTAAAGAATAAAAGTAGATAAGCTGTACCTTATTAAAGTTTTTAAATGTATATTTGAATACCCCCTCCCCGTTTAGGGATAGACCATCAGCCAAGAAGAAGTTCCATAGAAAAAATAGGCTAAGGTTTCCCATAAAAAATAAGTTTGGAAGCGTGATATTATTTGAAACCTGTTTTCATGTGGTGAATAGTGCGTTAATGGTGACCTGGTGGTCTAGGGGTAAAGTGTTGGATCTCTCTGCTGGGTTCCGGGGTTCAATCCTCGGTCCCGGCACAAATTTATCTGATTACCAAACCTTTCCTTCACCTCTGACAAGACATCTTGTGAATGTGGGGAATGCCAGGCCTCCACCGTGGTTCGGATTCCACGTTTAACTTTAGGTCCTCCATTTCATCTCACAATCACCCTACCATTACACATTAGCGTAAGTGCGTATAACCCGAACGGGTAGTGTGACGCGGTGATAATAATAATAATAATAGTGCGTTAAATCTAAGGTCGGGAGTTCGCGTGGGTAACTAGAAACATTTTATAGATTGCAGATACATTATGTCATCTTATAAGAACCGTGATAAATAATGACCGATTGTAGTGTACGCACAGTGTATTATCAAAAGCCAGTAGCGTAGCTAACATTATGAAGAAGAGACGAGTGAAATTATAGATACATTAATTTTACCTTATATCTCCTTTTGTATTAACTACAACTGAATGTTTGCCAAATATCGTATTAAACACATATTTTTTTGTACACGACACAACACATTTTTGAAAAACATTTGAAATGTCAATAAGTAACGTTTAAGATTATTTATACAAAAATTCAATTTCTAGTGAAGTTCAGTTGTACAATTGTATTAATTTAACGTGAAAGGCATAAATGCGTAATGTGATATATTAATATAAATGCACAATCTTTGATTGATATTTGGAGAGGTATCCAAGGAACAAGGAATTCATATAAGAAACAAATAAGATTTGAGAAAAAATAAAGCGAATATGAAAAACATAAAAATTGAATAACTTGTTCTGTTTACTCTCAATATAATACAGAGATGCTAAATTTATGCATGATAACATTATCCTTTGTTTTGTAAAAACATAGTTTTAAATGTACTAATTGACTCAAAAGTCTACAATTTTTAAAATATATTGAAATTTTTAGATGTTTGATATAATTCCAAGGTTTATTTATTATAATGTATCATAACTTGTAATAATTATTACCAATCTCTCCGAGTATTAATCAAATACTGTGCATTTATATTACTATATCACATTATGCATTTATGTCTTTCAAGTTGATACAATTGTACAACTATTATTATTATTATTATTATTATTAGCACCGCGTCTTACTACCCGTTCGGGTTATACGCACTTACGCTAATGTGTAATGGGAGGGTGNTGTAATGGTAGGGTGATTGTGAGATGAAATGAAGGACCTACAGTTTAACGTGGAATCCGAACCACGGTGGTGGCCTGGCATTCCCCACATTCACAAGATGTCTTGTCAGAGGTGAAGGAAGGGTTTGGTAATCAGATAAATCTTTGCCGGGACCGAGGATTGAATCCCGGCCGCCAGCACAGAAGTCTGACACCTTACCCCTAGACCACCAGGTCACCCCAATTGTACAATTGAACATCACTAAATATTAAATTTTTGTATAAATAACACATTTTAAAATGGCACTCTCACATTGGTTCTTCTCCTATTTAAAACCAGATTGAAACCAAATTAGTTTAAAATGATTTGAATGCGCATAGTTGAAAAAAAAAGTATTCAAAGCTAAAACTAAAAATAGCTAACAACAATATTTTTAAAGGCAATGTTCCAGTGTCCAAACGAGAAAACATCTTATAATTTCAGATTCCTTATACAAATGCTTAAATTTGTTCAATACTATCTGCATTATCAAACTCACTTGTAGTATTGTGTTCATTGTATGGAAATAAGTTATTAGTATAAATCTATGTAAGTGAAATAAAGTATTGTCTATATTTGATTTGAATTTATGACTCAATTGATTATTTTACTTATTTTAGTGTATTTTCTTAATAATGTGTTATTAAAATAAGTAAAGGATTTTTAGCTCTTGTGGAGTGAAAATGTATGAATAGTAATCTTATCAAGAACTTGACCCCCTTCGTCCCCTCCCCCCCTATTTTTCTACAATTGCCCGATCTCCCCCACCCCTTTCATAACCACTCAACATCAGTATTTGGCAAATATCTATAGTAAACCCCGTTAGATCGAACCCCGATAGTCCGAAACTCCGGTTAGTCCAAACATAATTATTTTCTCCCGTTTTCCGAAAATTAAGTCAAAATAAATATATTTTATTGGTTAGCAAGCTCAATGTTAAAAGATAATTTTAATAAACATTGATATCTGATAATAAACGCTTATTATTTACATGTTGTAGTCAATACTACGTGTTTTCCTGTAAATAAAATAATTCCAGTACTTATTGCGTGTTATATATCAGTTAAATAAATGAACATTTGATTAAACTCATTCAACGCGAATTTAATATTCGTGAAAATATTGAAGGCCTGTATTCCCTCGCTTTATCAATATTTTCGCTAATCCGAACAAGCTTAGGTCCCAATTAGTTCGGATTAACAAGGTTATAAATTAATTTTATGAAATAAACTTCCTAATGCATCGAGTATACTATCAAATACTTGCGTCACGATAAAATAGTAAGCAGAGATTTTCAGTTCAGTTTTTTAATTCTATTTTCTTCTATATTTGACCTAATAAAATGTGTATCACAAACCAAAATGTAATATAATATTTAAATTAGAGTGTAAAATTTAACAAAACTCATTTTATTGTTTAATTTGTTTACATGCCACTATAAATATTGTTATTGTTTATAAAAAGAAACAATATTTAGGCCTACTAATATAGTTTTACATTTCATTGCCCAAATGATCTCATAGTTTGAAAATCACATTAGATTTTTTTAAATGAGTAATCCCGATTTATGTTTGTTTATTTAAAAAGACTATGACAATGGTCTTTTTTAAATATCGCAGACAATGTAAATTTTTAAAGTAAATCAATTTTATAATATTGGAAAGTAGTGACACTTTTATGATGATGGTTTATCCTTTTTGTATTATAAAATTAGGGGTATCGAAGTATGCATTTTTCACTAGTTTAAAAGAAAGTTTTCGAGTTTTAAAGATGTTCGAGTAAAATAACACAGATTGTGCTACACATTTTTCATGTTGAATTTCTGTAATGAATCCATTCATAAATTATTGACATAAACATAGCTACTGTAAAAAAAAGTTATAATCAAACAAATTAAGATTTTTAACTAAATTTCATATATCTAGACAAGTTATTATTATTCTTTTTTCAAATAATATAAAAGGTAAGATCGAGATATCGTTTTTTTAGCACCATGTCATACTATCCATTCGGGCTATACACTTGTTTGTTATTAAATAATATTTAAAATTTAAACAAAACAGCCAAGGTGGAATGTAAAAGAACTCGAGCAAAGATCTGTATTTTTGCAATTTTTATAGAAAAAAAGTTTTTGGTTAAAATAATTAATATAGTGATGAGTAGAAACGTAAAGTTTAATTGTTGATACAGAGTAAATCTCAACATTTCATGAATATTTATCTTGATAACAGTGGAATTTTAACAGGATTTTTTCCCTCACACTTACAAAAGTTTCTGCTCAAATTATCTGAAGCATATGAAAAATATTGCTGAAATGTTGAGATTATTATGTGTAGAAAATTATACTAAACGTATATATTGACGCACTATTTTATAAACTTTGACTCAAAAAGTGTTTTTTTCCCTATAAAAATTGCAAACAAAATTAACTCACGTTTACTTACACCCATTATTAATTTTAAAATGTTTAGATTCACTTGAACATTTAGAACAATTTTTTTTAGCACTGCGTCTTACTACTCGTTCGAGTTATACGCTTATGTACTAATTACGCTATTGGTTTTAATAGATTACGAAGGCCATTTTGAGGAAATGTGCCCACGTTTGCATCGAAGGAAAGTGTAAAACAATTTTGAAAAATTACAATCAATCAAGATTCGAACCATGATCTCCCTGTCATCGGCAGTTAAGTCCAACACGATAGTAGGGCGTTAGACCGTGCGGCCAACGAAGCGGGTCTAAAATCTTCCGAGTTTCCTAGAACTATCTAGTCGAATTCAATGGACTAATTAAATTCTACCAGAACTCAAATTTTCCTACTAGCATATACTTTATTTGTATCATAAAGCCCATGTTTGAGACTTATGCTATTTTTTTCTGTGAAACAGCCTGGATAATAATGTAAGCGTTGACGATCTGGGACGATTCAGAAATCACAAATGGCAGGGTAATGGTGGTTCATTCAGTGTGAAAGGGATGGTAATG
>CABFVZ010002374.1:90502-122553 GCA_902151445.1 Timema monikensis | reverse complement strand
AGATACAACAAACTCCCAGTGTTTTCTAAATGTTCCCAAGATACAACAAACTCCCAGTGTTTTCTAAATGTTCCCCAGATACAACAAAGTCCCTGTGTACCCGTGAGTGCTTGAGTGAGGAGGGGAGAGAGGAGAGCTAACTGGATGTTTGTTGAGTGTGGAGTGAGGAGGGGAGGAGGAAAGCTAACTGCATGTTTGTTGATTGGTGGAGTGAGGAGAGTAGAGAGGAGAGCTAACTGTATGTTTGTTTAGTGCTGGAGTGAGGAGGGGAGAGAGGAAAGCTAACTGGATGTTTGTTGGGTGCTTGAGTGAGTAAGGGGGAGAGGAGAGCTACCCGGATGTTTGTTGGGTGCTGGAGTGAAGAGGGGAGAGAAGATGTAAGACTATAATTGAGATTTGGAACACATTATTCTTATTCAACACAATGCACACATTAATTGTACAACATGACACCAAAAAAGAGGGCAGTTTTAAAGAATGCATTTATGCGCCACACTATTGCACACTCACACTGTTGTTTACGGGGTCAGGCCTTGACAAGCATGATATTTTAAGAATGTTTTGACACACTCACTAAATGAATGCTTGCTTACAGTTATACAAATGGTTAGAAATACAGCTTATTTAAGTATAATTATTAATTAGCTTCTAATATAAAAAATAATAAACTTTATATACATATTAGTGTCAATGAGAAGCATTTATTAGTACTCCAGTCTTGTCATTCCTATTGCACTGCGGAGTGTTTGAAAACGATCACGTGTAAGAGTGTGATGTTCTGGAATATTACTGCTCTGCGATGGGCGCCAATTGAAATGTTCTGGAATTACGGGTCCCTACGTTGTGCGCCAATTGTGAAGTTCTGGTTCGTCGCGTTGAGCGTCGCTTGAAGTTACACCGTTTAGTTAGCTGGTAATTGCCCCGTGGTCGAGCACTAATTAAATCGGTACAGTTTTTTGATGTTGTGAGTTAAGTGGTATTTATAGCCCCGTGATCGAGCGCCAATTAAAGAGTTATTGTATAATTAATACACACTTATTATTTTGACATGTTTTTATTTTTGAATCTCAGTTTGTTTCTAGAGAAAATAGATCATGTCGTCAAACTATATACGCGGCCTATTGTATGAGCGCGGACAGGTGTTGCTGGACGCCAAGTGAGTTCTGAGCAGTACTAATCAGTTTCTGTCTTTACATTGCACCATCCTTCGTATATATCCCTTGCTCATGGAAGCTTCGAGAAGGTTTAGTTTAGAAAAACAAAATACAAGACAAAAACATCTCTGTGTTACTAGAAGCTTCGAGAGCCGGANTCATGGAAGCTTCGAGAAGGTTTAGTTTAGAAAAACAAAATACAAGACAAAAACATCTCTGTGTTACTAGAAGCTTCGAGAGCCGGAAACTGACTCAAATTACCTTTTAAAATCTTTCTTCGAACCTTCGAGAAGAGGAAGTTATTATTTGAAATATTATATTGTCAACATGACTTTACTAACGTCACGTGCGTGACGTCACTGATCAGTGGCTTTTGCCTTCTTAGAAGAAGAAGTGCTTTAAGCGCCATTTAATATACTACATAATTTAAATGAAATAAGATATGCTTATAAAATTAAGACGATATTATTATCAATGCTTTCACATACTTTTCAGGGGCAAGTCAGTTACATTACAAGAGGTTTGGTTAGTATACCCGCTAACTGGCTTTCAGAGGGTACATAATTGATGTCAATCTCACCATTTTCATACGGCTCACGTATGAAGTGGTAAAGTGTATCTATGTGTTTAGTTCTCTTGTGGAACTCTGGGTTTCACACAAGACGCACTGCACTCTTCTTATCAACCGCTAAAACTGTGGCCTCTCCCACTGTTTCCCCAATGTCAAGTAGAAGATGTCTAAGCCAGATGACTTCTTTGGCCACAGTTGATGTAGCAATATACTCAGCTTCGGTAGTGGAAAGGTTGTCGTTGACTAGCCGGCCGTTGCTCATTTGAAACAGGTATCCGGTTGTGGAGCGTCGGGTGTCCAAGTTGTCCGCGAAGTCAGAGTCCGAGAAGTCAATTAATGGGGGTGGATTCTCACTCCTCATAAATTCAATGCTATAGCTGGATGTGTCTTTTAAATATTTTAAGATGCGTTTGACTGCATTCCAATGACTTGGTCATGGTTTGCCAAATATATGCTCACATTTCCAACTGTGTAAATAATGACTGGTCAACTAACTATTGCAGCAAACATTAAGCTGCCAACAGCTTCTCGATAGGGTACTTTTATTTCTTCATTTTCCCTATGTTTGACCTCAAGTGAGTGTGTGGATCAGCAGGCACACTGACTGGCTTAGAGTCTTCAAGATTGAATCTCTTGATTATTTGTTTAATATAGTTGGTCTGATGCATATTTATCAATCCATTCAGATTATTTTGTTTTATTTCCAGACCCACAAAGTAATCTGGTTCATTGATTGTGACTTCAAAGGTTGTTTTCAGTTTATCGAGTACAAGTTGTAGTGTCATTTTGTTTTCAGCCAAGCTCAGTCCATCATCAACATGTAATGCAAGTAAAACCTTTGTTTCATTGAACTCACCTCGATGAACACATTTATCTGCAGTACTTTGGCTGAATCCAAACATTTTCAGGAAATCGTCAAACTTTTCGTTCCAACAACGCGATGATTGTTTGAGGCTCTATAGTGACTTTCTTAACTTGCAGACAAGGTTTGGTAAACATTTATTCCGTCTGGTGGAAACATGTAGATATCTTCCTTTAGTTCACCATACAAAAATGCAGTTTTCAAATCAAACTGCTTGATTTCATAGTTGTATTGAGCTGCAATAGCGGGTAGGACTTGTATAGAGTCATACCATGTTGTGGGAGAGTAGGTGTCAATGTAGTCGACCCCTTCTTTCTGTGCAAAACCTTTTTAGCGCATAGTCTTGATTTATATCGTGAAATGTTTCCGTATCCGGTGCGTTTAACTTTGAAGACCCATTTTGAACCTATAGCATTTTTACCAGGAGGTAATGATACTAGCGCCCAGGTGTTGTTCTTTTCCACCACATCCAGTTCTTCTTTGATTGCGTCAGTCCACTGCCCTGCATCGGAACTCTTCATTGCTTCCTCGTAGGTCTGTGATACATCTATTTTTACTAGGCTAACTTCATAGCATTTGGGAGGCCTGATGACATCTCTTGGTCTCAGATCATAATTTGCTTCAATGTTCCTGGGTTCTTCATTGTTCTGTTCGGGATATTGTGGGCCTACATCCTCCTGCTGAATTCTTTGATCAGAATGATGTGTGTTTTCTATCACTACTGGGACTACAGTATTTCTTTGAGGAATGAATACTTGAATTTTCATTGAAAATCACATTTCTTGAGACTGTAATTTTCCGTGTACTTTGATCCAGCAAACGATAGTTGGTCGAGTTTCCATGATATCCTACAAGGATGAGTTTCTTGCTCTTTGGCACCAGTTTGTTTTGCATTTCCTTTGGTAAATGCATGTATAATTTACCGCCAAAGGTTCTTATATGTGACATTACAGGCCTTTTTCTACTCCACATTTCATAAGGTGTCGAGTTTGGTGCTTGAGAGGTTGGAGTCCTGTTTAGGATGTAAACAGCTGTGTATAAATATGTTGGCCTATCTTTTGAACGTGCACTTTCCATTATGGTTCTCATGTCATGTTCGGCTCTACCATTTTGCTCAGGAGTATAAGGTGCCGTTGTTTCAGACTCAATTCTATGTCCCATTATCAGTGTGTAGGGTCTTAATAGAGTATTCATATTTATTCTTGATCATCTTTGCAAAATCTTTGAAACACACAACATCGGCTTTGTGCTTAATGAAAAATACAACACGATAGCCCGAACAGTCATCCTTAAATAATACAAAATATTTAGGTACCCTGAACTGATGTTGACATTGGACCACAAATGTCACTGTAAACGAGTTTGCCTGGTTTGGCCTTGGCATGCTTTGAGGGTGAAAACGGTAACCTGTGCTGTTTACCATACTGACACGACTCACAGGCCTGGTTTGGCCTTGGCATGCTTTGAGGGCGAAAATGGTAACCTGTGCTGTTTACCATTCTGACACGACTTACAGAAGAAATCTTCAAGGTCATTAATAGTGAAATTTAGGCATACTTCTTGATGTGAGATCACTGTATGGAATAACCTCAGATACAGATTGTTGGTTTCACAGACCTCACTTGCTACCTTTGTAAACTTCTGCATATCTTCCTTAAGGATCTTCATTCCTTTTACAATTATTACACCTTCAGATAAAATAATTTTTCTTAATTCAGGAATGCACAACACATTTGTGATGATTTAGTCACACCAAATATCTTTGATCGATTTTATTTTTATTTTGATGCTTCCTCTTCCCTTCACAAAAAGACCTTGGTTGTTTCCAAACACAACACTCGTATTGTCCACAGTCTCTTCAAACTTAGAAAAATAATCACGATGATTAGTCATGTCCACTGTCCATTGTCAAATTATCTTCAGTGGTGACTGCCAACATTAGCATAACATCCTGCTTATCTGCACTGAGTGCTGAAAAATGACCCTTTTGGGAACGGTCACTGTAAGTGTTTTGCCGTCTGTTTTTTCAGGGTGCATGACAGTCACTTGCATAATGTCGTTTTCTTTGGAAATTATAGCACGTTACTCTTGGTTTTACTGATATATTCCTTTGTTTTTGAGTGAACTTTTGAGAGTTATTAATACTTTTTCAAATTGCTTTTCAAATTTGTCAAAGATGAAAATGCACTTTCCAACTGTTCATTTGATGTAAAAGTGACCTCTTCATCCAACAGACGTGCCGTCATATTTGCGATCGTCTGTCTAGTCTTGTATAGTGAAAGTCAAGCTTGTCTGAAGTTTCTAAATTTGGGAGGTGGACTACCTAGAATTTTAGTCATTATAGTAACATCGCTGAGTCAGTCTCTCTCACATGTCGCGCGAGATTTTATATCTTGGCAATATGTTGAGCAAAGGAGTCGTTGGCATCCATCTTGTACTGATGAAAATGCTCGTAGACAGCATTGTGTTCATTTTTGATTTTTTCTCAAAGATAGAGTCTAATTTCTCTAGCATTTCTTTAGATGAGTCGCAATTTTCAACTAATGTGATCTGTGACAGTTCCATAGCTGTAGTGAGCGTAGACATAGCAAGTGTGTCTTCTTTGTTCCACTTTTATAGTTCCTTCTCTTTGTCTATTGCTGGCTTTTCTATGGCGCCTTTTGCAAAATCAAGACTCCTTTTGCCCTTAGGGCACATTTCATCTGCAATTTCCATTGATGATAATGATTGTCATCAAACTTGTTTACATTATTTATACTTTAGTCTCGCGAATAGTATAACTTCAAACATATGAAACAAGGCTGTTTGCTGATCACGCAAACCTAAAATAGGGAATCACGCCGCTTCCAAACACGAACACAAAATAGATTTGTGAATTACTCGACGGAAAGTTTTTCCGGAATATTACATACCTAGATGTTTAACAATCACTAAAAAGAAATATGTAATTATACACGTTAAGTAGAGTTTAAGGGTATGCTTGATGCTAAAGCATAACAACAGTATACAAGATGACGTTGGCCTAGAGGTAGTTTTATTTTCATAATCCAAACGTTAACAATATTGCTTTTTTAGATTCCGGGCAATCATCAAAAATAACTTTATACATAAAAAAAGGATCTATGTACAAGTAATAAATATAGAATTTCAGAGTATTGCATGCTCAATCAAATATAAAGAATATTCATAATGATTTAACTGGACTAATCTACATAGCCGCCAAAAGTTAATATGAAGTGAACAATGAATAATAAGAAATGAAAGTTGGCAAACATGTATATTAGAAAGTCTTTTTGTATCACATCTCATATCTTATCCATATCACCTAGCAGGATTATGCTCCTGTCCATACACCTGGTTATATTCAAAATAAAATATGATATGATTATTGTTCAACAACCCGTAAGGCAGGGCAACCTACCTAAAGGCCTAATATATCTCTTACAAACATACTGAGTGTATAATAAAGGTTGGCAAACATTAATTGAAATTCTCTTGGGTAACAATTGAAAGTAAGATAACGATACATATAAGTTTCCTTTAGAACGCCTAGCACAGTATGACAGGAACACAACCATTATATTGTGCTATATACCCTACAAAATTTAACAACAACGTTTGACTTGTTTATAATATCATAGAATCTAAATTTAAGCAGATAAGTCTAAAAAAAAAAGCCTCGAGGCAAAACAAATCTAAATACCCAACAAAACTAAATTAGTAAAATTATTAATAAAAAATATGCCGAAGCAAATCCAAATTCGGTCCCTACATAATTAAGTAACAATTTAACTGTTCCCCAGGTTTACATATTATATAAAGTTTTTCCAACATAACAGAAAGATCCTACCTCCTAAAAGCATCAAAGAGTGCCCGCTCCTTGCCGGGTACACGCTTATATTCAGAGTGGCACTGTGGGGAAAATATGGGAGGGTGGATACACAAGTTCAATGATGTCACTATCAGCAAGCTAGCGCAAGTTACCCTCATTGACACCTGCGCACAATGTCAAGAGGGAGCACCACGTGATCACCAAGAGCGCTTCTTTCTCCGAGTTTTATCTATCACCTGCGCAGCATCTGCTACTCGGGGGAAAGTCAGCCGAACTACGTAACATTCCGAGGAAACAGTCTTGTTTTTCTTGTTAGCGTTAGCGGAGTGATGATGTGCTCGGAGGACCCATGAGCAGCGCTGGTTTCCCGGTTAAACGGGCTAAGTGTAACTGCACTTTTATAGGTGGCGGAGGTTATGTGGTGAACATGTTTGTAGCCACGGTACACCAAATACATTAAGAAGAGAGACTTGCAATAGGTTTTCTTCTCATCCAGAAAAGACCCGGCTGTTTTTTAAATTGTGATACAGACCATCCATCAAGCTATGTAAAATTGTTTATTAAGATAAAAGCCACAAACATATTTAGGGTTCTATCAACCAGACCAAACAAGCCTCTACCAAGCTGGACTGGTTTCAATATTCTGATAAATAACAGGGCTATAATATGTTTAGACTGTGTATGAGCTACTAAAAAGAGCCGTTGAGATTAAACCTGTCAAGTGCAGTTGTTGTATTTGATCACGCTATCTATGTATACCAGCAACCTAGGGTATGTGGGAGAAGAAGAATGAATTGACTTGTTTTACTCTCACACTGGGACCTTTCCACCTTCTAGACATTATTGGGAAAGGTTTGGTGATGCAGGGATCAAGGCTGTTGCTACATTAAGTGGTGTAGTAGCAGAATGTTCCATTCATGTTGTAATAAGTGAAAATGCTTCGAGCATGCAGTACGACTCTACAAACTTATGTACGAGGTCCTGTTATGGATGCTGATAGATACTTTCCACACTAGCCTAAACTACGACAGAGAGGAATGCGTAAAAATTCTACAGGCCATGATTGATAGTTTTGTTCAGGACATTAATGAGGACAGTTTTAATGCATGTTTAAAATGTGATAAGTACAAAGATTGGAACAATGATTTTATCGCATTCCTTTATGATCCAAAGTACATGTTCAACCTTTGGTTCTCATTTTTCAATAGTGAGGAGATTTTCCTCTGCCTCATATCAGCAATAAGGACTGAAGATTGGCTTTTGTATGTATTTGTTTTAGAAGAAGCTATTCCATGGATGTTTGCGTATGACCGGCAAAACTATGCTGGGTATGTGATTTCACATTTCTAGACGATACGTATAACCTGAACGAGTAGTAAGACTCAGTGCTAACAATAATAAAAATAGAAAATGTGAAAAGTCTCCAGGAAAAAAGCCAATATGTCTATGAAGCCTTTTGCAGAGGTGAATTTGCTGTACAGCTTTCTGATAGAAATGCTTGAAGCAGACAAAGCGATTGAAATGACTATAAACAAAGACTGCAAAACTAGCGGAGGTTTGATTAATTTCAGTTCAAACTTTGCTGCTATTTAGAGATAGGCTTGTTGTGCAATATGACAGTGTACAACCCAGCAAAGTCAAAACATGTAGACATTCATGAGTCTTGCATGAACCAAGATGAAAAAGATGTCCTAAGTATTTTAAACCTTCTTGATAACTCCCTACAAAATCCTTGGAGTCGAGAACCTCTATGGACTATTTCAACAGGCCTAGTACCAAATGAATATGTTAAAGATGACTCATTGAAAGTATATTACAAACGGTTCAATGCTGCTAAAATATGTGTAAAAGAACGGTTCACCAAGGAATTTACCAAACAGTTCCACGATCCACTGCAGAAAATGGGATTGAAAACCTTCTCAACTCTCACCAAAAAAGTAGGCAGTAATTACGGGTAATGCATTCTTATTTGCAAGATTTGCCATAATATCCCAACATCGTAATGTCGACCTATGAGTTGTCTTGGGATACCCATAGGCCTTATCTGATACAATGGGGCCACCTAGGAAGACAGTAAAGAGACAATTGTGGCACATTTTTAAAAAGATGTTCCTGCTGAACATGAATACCCATGTAATGCAGCATGTGTTTTTGACGGGATGTCTTGACTTCGGAAAGTCTGAACCCCCAATGGCATGACCTTTGATGAAATTGGTGAGACAATATTCCTAGTTACTCCAGAGCCCAGGAAACAGAATCGATATAGTTGCTGATTTGTACAAAACCAGTTTGATTAAAGACTTCAAGAGAGCTCGCCGGCAAGATAATACTACAGCTGCATTGTATGCAAATCTCAAGGGAGGCTTCAAAGTTAAGTCTTTGCCACAGTTCTTTACAGCAAGTTCAAACAAGGCTAACCTCATTAAGTTTCTCATTGATTTGTGGGAACATCCATCAATCAAAGCATTACTGCAGAGTAGAGTTATGTTCAGTGCTAATGAAGACAAGTGCTGGAAAGTAACATCTTTTGAATGCCAGTTTAATGAACTTGTTATGATCAAGAAGAGGCAGAAACAAGGCTAGCCTTACATGCTCCACATGCCCTTTGAGAAGAATGGACGGTAAGTGGTTCCCTAAATGCCAGCCTGGAGAAGTTTGTGTTCCAAATGTACGTCAGGAAAAAAAAGATCACGTAATTAAACTGAGGTATGATTTGTACTGCTGTAGAGGAGGCAATATTCTGCCAGAACTTTAATCCCCTTGTCACTTTAACATTACGGCTCAATGTGAGTAGCGCCAACTGCCAGGCCGTTATATGGAGGATATCTCTAACATGCTTTCAGTTGGCTCCCACACCATACACACATGGATGGTATGAGGACAATGGTTACATTGGCATTAAGTATCTTGGAAGTCAACCTGATCCTGAGGAAGTACTGGAGATACAACTGCAATCCTGACAACCAGGATCATGCACGTGCTCTGACATTTGCAGCTGCTCGTGTGATAAGCAAGACATGGATACAGAATATGATGATGATGATGATAATGGTGACAATGTTAATGACGATGATGATGATTTTAAAGAAGAATGTAAGTGAAGCTATACATTGATATACCATACAAAGAGTTGTTAGAAATCTTAATATTTCCAGATTTCTTTTTATGGTTCTAAAATAGCATTAGTTTTTTTAACAACTATATAAATATGTGTGTTTGTAGCAAAAATATGTACCATTACTAAGCTACGTGTAAATAAACTTTACCAAAGTATGAATTTATCGTAAATGTTTGTGTCAACCATAAAAATAAATTGAGAAAGATTGATGATATACTTTGAGATGTAATAAAAACCAAACAAATTTTGTTTGATTTTAAGCATATGAACTGCATTTAAAACCCCGAATAGTGGAATATTATTCAGGTTTGACCCTCGTTAGGGCTTTTATTGTTGGTTCAACCTTAAAGATGAACTAAAATTTTGTTGTAAAGAATTGTTTTTTAAATATATGTTTAATATGGAAAAATTAATAAAAATTGCATTTGTTTTCAAAGTTTTTTTAGCAAACAAGATTAGAAAGCTATCAATTTTGATTTCCGGGATGCCATATTTGTAATCTACACAGAAAACTGAATAAAATGACATCCAAAGCGTATTTACCACAGAAATTGTACTATTTACATGAAAAACAGGGTCTACCTGATAGATATGTGATATGATAAAGTGGAATTACCACTTCTTTGGTTTTACATGACAGCTAGCAGAAACTAGCAGATGGTATCAGTAATGAAAGTAACTTTTGTCAACATATTTTGAAATAATTATTATTTACTAATTACTACTATTATTATCACTTTTAACAATACTTCCCCAAGGATTACAGTATAATTTTATTTTCCATAATCAATTTTAAGAAAAAAATATAGTAATTTTATTCTAGTTTTTCTTTTAACTCTTGTGGCAATTACAGGTTAAATAGAGCGTGAAATTTTACATATGATATTATATTCAGGTATTAATATTTATATAACTGCCCTCGCATATCTTTAAAATAAATAAATGATTTGTGATAATAAAGAGGAAAAAACATACAAAATGTTTGTGAAATAATATAAAGTTTAAATTTTATAGACACGAGTATTAATACAACTTGCCGTGCAACTTGCAACAACGTTCTCTTGCTTTTAATAATTAATTAGAATTAAAACAGCCAAAGAAAACTTCAATACTAAGCAACCAACCAATCGGTTATTCCCATAACCAAAATCTAACAATTTTAAAATACATTATAACAGTGAATTATCATATAAAATACAGTGAATAAAACCACGTGCGTAAGTCAACAAGTTGAGGAACAAAATATTTTATAGTTGAGTACTATTTATTTGTATTCAGGCATGTCTATGCTACCCGTTAATAATTTTATTACAAATTTGAATATCACAGTGTCTTTTTTTAAATATTAATTTGGCTACTTAGTAATCTGTGTGTTCTTTTGTGAATATTATTTCGCTGTGTGAGCTTGTTATCCTCGGAAAATAAACGTTTTTTTAGTGATCTTTGAATAATTATTTATCTAATATAACATTAAAGCGTGGTGTAAAATAAAATAGTGAGTGAGTGTATCAAGACTATAAAATAAAACTTTTAACCCCAAGATTGTGTTGTGTTGCCCTCTAGGCTAAGCCTTGAGTTTTAAAATTTTTAAAGCATTCCAAAATATCTGTGAAGTGTAATAAAAATTACTTGAGAGTCTTTCTCCAGTGTTGATTAAATAAATACCAGGTAAGACCTCAAGTTATAAATTATTGTACTTTTATTAGAGACTTTGTTACAATTGTTTAAGAGGAGTGAATCTAAAATAGATTTTTGTTAATTAGGATAGCTTTTGATTTGTCATTGTAATTTGTTTTATAGGCCTAAACATATTTTCTAGGATATTGATTTTTGTTTATTAAATTATTTAAAGTCATTATAAATAGGCCTACATATTAAAACAATATAATATAGCATATTGTAAAGGCGAGCATAAGCCTGAGGTTGTGTAAAACTTAGACTAAGTTATTAATCTGTCTTTTTTCCCCCAGCATGAGTCTGTCCAAACCCGGGGGACACCTATGGAGGAGGAGGGGCCAAGCTGTTCCAGGAAGAAGAGAGAGACATGCACACATCAGAGACAAGAGGACATCATCAACGTTGCAGCAGTAATTAGACAAGAGATGATGGACGACTTCGATTCATTCAACGTGGCAGAAAAAACAGCAAGATACTTGAAACTCAGTGTTGACACTGTGAGACGATGAGGATAAAAAAAAGTTTTATTTACATAATTACAAGCTACATATCTATGGAGTCACTTGTTTTAAGTCTTGTAGTTCCTCTCATCCCTTGGTTGAAGTTCGTTTATGTTTTCTGTGTAGTGAAAATTATAGGGTTACTGTACACAAACTACTATTTACATAATTACAAGCTACATATCTATGGAGTCACTTGTTTTAAGTCTTGTAGTTCCTCTCATCCCTTGGTTGAAGTTCGTTTATGCTTTCTGTGTAGTGAAAATTATAGGGTTACTGTACACAAACTACTATCACTTATAAATATTCTCCCCTCCCCCCCAAACAAAATATTCCTACTCTCTCATATATTTATTTAGATTAATAAAAAATGACTGTGCATTAATTAAAAAGAGGTTTTTTTTTGCTGACCTTTCTCTTTTAAAGCAGCATATTGTGCCTTAATAGTAAGCCCACCTAAAACGGTATAATTTCAAAATGTTTATTTCTAGAAGGATTAAAGTATTATTGCTTTAGCACAAAAAAAAAAGTATGGTTAAATTTTCTATGTTTCTATGTTTGATAGAATTTCATAATTATTTGAAATTTTCACACCTGATAAATATCTATTTAATAGGCCTGTTATTTGATTCACCATCTACTTAGGTGAATAATTATAACAATATCATATTTTGATATAGTGATATTACAAAGATAAAAACTTCTTAAATAAACAATACTCTGTATCATGTTATCAATATAGGCCTACACAATGATTTCTTGTTGTTTTTTTATTCCAGTTATTAAACAAGAAAATAGATAAAGTTGAAACTCTTGGCAAGATCAGAAAGAAACAAGAGATGCCTGGAGTATCTGTAGAAACTCTTGATGATTTTACCGTGGCTGTACATTCTAATGTTTCAGTTGGAGTAAGAATGTCGACCATTGAGAGAGACTTATCAAGGAAGATTGGGACAGGGAGATGAAAATGGATGCAAGTGAGACCCACCCACCTATCATCATTAACCTGGCTGAAGACAATGAAGAGGACAATGACGAATATGATGATGTAGACAAAGTTCTTGCGACCCCGTTGGAAAACACTTAACTGAACCAAGATAAGGATTAGATTTTATAAATAACATTAAAATTATTAAATTCTTTCAAAAATGTTGTAACAAGAATATTTTATTTACTTTATTAAACTTCTCTGGGAAATGCTAATCCACAAATTCAATTTAATAGCATAATTACAACAATGTAGATCTTTAAACTTTATTTTTGTCACTAATTTGTTGCATCCAAGTTTTGTAACTAAATTTTAATATGTTCTATGTGTATTTTATACTTGTCAACCCATATTTTTATTCTATTAGTGATGTTATATAAATTTATTGAAAATTTTTATATATGACATTTTGTTGCTCATTAAAAGCAAAATATAATCAATCTTTTTTATATTAAAAGTCACTTAATTTATCAACCAATTTTAAAGCTATCTAATTCTTTAAATTTAAAATCTAAATATTTTGTTATTCCAAAGTTTTCTATCTAAGTCTTAACTTTAATTCTTACCACTCTTTACTTTAAACTATTTAACAATGTTTTCTAAAATGTTATGCGAATCCCCCCAGATACAACAAATATCTTTTCTTCATATTAAATTACAAACATTAAGCGAACAATCTCACCAAACATATCTTGAACTAGCAAAATCACTTCACCCTATTTGGTTAAATGAAACCTTAGACTTCATCAATATCTAAGTTAAGAACATCATTTATAGTAAATATATAATATTAAACAAAAAAACTCAATACCTTATCTCAAACTCAGCAAGTAAAACCAAGCGCCCACAATTCTAACTTCAAATTTTATCCTTTATAACTCAATTTATCAAAACTAAAACAAATAATTAATTCATATACCAATTTTAAAACTATCTAATTCATTCAATTTAAAAGCTATATATTTTGTTATTCCAAAGTTTTCTATCTAAGTTTTAACTTTATTCCCACTACTTACTTTAAACTACTTTAGAATGTTTTCTGATTCTTTATTATGACTTTTATTATATTATTATTATTATTATTAGCACCGTGTCTTACAACCTGTTCGGGTTATACACACTTACGCTAATATGTAATGGTAGGGTGATTGTGATACGTAATGAAGGACCTACAGTTTAACGTGGAATCCGAACCACGGTGGTGGCCTGGCATTCCCCACATTCACAAGATGTCTTGTCAGAGGTGAAGGAAGGGTTTGACAATCAGCTAAATCTGTGCTGGGATCGAGGAATGAAACCTGGACCCCCAATACAGAAGTCTGACTGACACCTTACCCCTAGACCGCAAGGTCACCAATATGTTGTAATACTGTTACAAATGTTTATGCCCCTTTTTTTTTCTATGTGTAGTAATACACATTAAGGTTTTTCACATATATAATATTGTTAATACTACTAATATAAAAAAAATTATTAAAAATTATTTATTTATTACAATAAAAACTGATATGGGATTAAATGCTATTTTTTTAAAATTATATTTTGAAAAAAATAATAACTAATACTAGGCCATCAACATATCAAGGTCAACAATATATAGAAAATAAATAAAACAGTCATATAGGTTTCTTGTATAGATCTAAAATTTAACTGTCAGAAGTGACAGCTGCTAAACACATGTATTTGCAGATCATATGGTTCAGCGTAGGGATACATAATTTGGTCTAGTAACTTTTCAGAGCTGTCAGCTGTCAATCAGCACCAAATAAGTCGTGTGGGAGGTATATGTGTATAAAGAATGTCCTGGGTTCAATTTGTTTCTCTAATGTTTAGTTGTACTTGTGTACTATTTAAGCTTCGGTATTGTTTGTTAATAAGAATGTAAGGGAGGGAGGGTACCCAGTGGGTAGGCTCACTCACTTTTTGGCAGTTTGGGGAATGTTCCCTGCTTCACCTGTCATTGTATTTTTAATCAAATTTTATTTTATATTTCAATTAGAAAAATATTGTCAAATCTTATCGACTTAAATTTTTGTCAGAATTTTTTCAAATTATTTTTTATAACTGTCCATGAACTTTATTTATTATTTACATAAAAACAATATTAGTAAATTCAATTTCTCAATTTCCATATAGGTTGACACTTATCACTTTCAACCAATGTTTTCAGTAAAGAATCTTCTGTCAGCTGTCAGTTACCACCCTTCCAATCATGGATGCTCTGTATATGATTAAAAATGGCTATATTAGCGGAATGGTGTATAGTAAGGCCCTAAAGTATTCGTTTTGAGTTTGCTTCAAATTTAAAATGTTGATACACACACCCTCATTATTTTGTATTTATAGCTAGTGATACTTAGATGGGTAACCCCCTCTGTGAAACCAGTTAAGATGCATGTGTCCAGTACACTAACATCTCACACCCACTATTTATTTTTGAAGAAAAGCAAGTGAAGAGATAAAGTGACTCACTCAGGAGGAAACATTATGTTGACGTCAAATTCCACAGGAGCAAGAGCTCTGACCTCAGTGAGCAGCCGCTCGCTGAAACCTTTAAATAAAGTGCATCCTCCTGTCAGCAAGATGTTAGCAAACAGATGAGGGTGGGTCTCTACCGGACACGAATTGATGCTGTGAGTGATAGCCTCTGCAATGCCCATCTGGGGAATACCAACATCTGAGGGGCTGAACAAGATTTCTGGAACCGTAAATCTTTCATTATTTAGGCGAAGAGTTTGCTGAAACAATAAAGTCATGTTTGTGAAACAGACATCAAGTTGATGAAGTACATGCATAATATTTCAAGTAACTCAACATAATATAAACTTTGGTAGAATGGCTGCAATATTTATCTGAAGGATGGTACTGTGTGGTGATGGTATGGGATGGATGCAAAGTACTAACCAAGAGGGGTTCAGGTACTGGTGCTGATTTATTAACAGTAGGTTGCAAAGATGTGGATCAAAAGTAATGGATTCTGCAATGTATGGCCAATAGAATCTGACCAGGGTTGAGGGCTTGTCTGGAATAGGCTGGTCGGGGGATGGTACAACTAATCAGCGAAGGGGGAAGTAGTGAATTTATAGCTGAAGAGTAGCCGGGATGTGTCAGAGGTAAAAGTGGGCGTGGTTTTCATCTTCACCCCTGCGGTCAAGTCCCAGACATGCTGAGATGATGATCTTCAAACTGGCTGCTGGACGGGATGATTCTATATGATAGTGCAGGATGCTTAACTTAAATTGGTTAGAGCAGCTTAAGGGTGCTTCATGTTGGTGATGATATTTAAAAACATGAATACTTTCTGGTAGATTGACATTTATTGAGTTATATGACACCAGAGGGAACTGAATGATTGAGTCTCAATTATTACACAAATAAAGTTCATATGTAAAGAAAAGTTATGACAGGAATGATGACTTAAAGGTGTATCATGATATAAAGCGATAAACGACTGTTTCTGCTATAAATGCCTTTATGAGTGTAGTAACAGCAATTTATAATTAAAAAATATTTATATGTATATCTGTAAATTGGGACAGTTTGATAGATTTAACATTTTTTAATACTAGTCATCCTAGGAAACACATTCAAAACATATTTGGATGGGTATTTCTTGGTATTTTCCCATTGTAAGACCATGAGCCGATCATGTGATAAAGTGCCAAAAATAGGCCATCCTGTGTATCCTCCTCTGGTTTCCCCCCTCCCTCCACCACTGAGCCCTTGCAAGTAAGCTTGTGAGGGTGTCTATTGCCTAGCAAGGACAATCACTGCGTTCTTCCGGTGACTATTTGATCACATGCTCGAACCATTGTGAGAATGCTCACATCATTATTCTAAAAATGACAAATTTTACAGGAGTGATTCAAGTAATATAATGTGAGGTGTATGCAACAGTTGTCTCGAGTTGGAAAAACTGGCCACTCTGAAGAAACATGTCCTCTCTAGATCGCATGTTACAAATAAATCGTTAGGTGCATGGGTTGCTGGCTGCAGCAAACGACAAAACATGATTTTAAAAATCAACCAGAAGGTGAATAAAAAAGCCAAGACAGAAAAGACTGCCTTCATAAGTGATACTGTGGAAATGTATTTGAAAGCAAAAATTCCTCTACAAAAACTAGATCACACTGTACTAAAACTCTGCCCCTCTCTGTTCCTTTCATAAACAAATATATATTAAATAATTATAACCCCAAAGTTTAAAAAAAAAGGTCCATTGACACCATGTAAATCCACAAAACTCCATTTAAAACAACTGTAAATAAAAAATAATTAAGTCCACATCAAAACATTAAAGGAACATTGTGTGTACCACACCCGCCTAAAATAAAACTCAATATAATAAAATTATGGAAAACGAGGTAGGATCCATTTCAATAATAAAAAGATTATAGACACAGGATTTAATAAAGATGAGGTGGGTCAATACACAAGTATAACAATAATGTAAATAAATGAAAATTACTTATACAACAATATCATAAGTGACCGATTCCCAATATTGGATCGTAATATTTTAAAATATAGCAAAGGTGGCATTTTAAAATACAACAAAGGTTCTTGGCATTTTAAAACACAACAAAGGTTCTTGGCCTCAAGGCCAATATAGAAATAAAATTTTACCCAAGATAGCAATAAGTAACCTTTGCATGTCTTAGAATAAAAATGGCAATAATGTCTGAAATAGCTGAACAAGAAAATATAAATTACATTTTTATAGAAAATTACACCTAAAAGCTTACATATATATTCCTATTGGGGATCAAAATCCATGAAATTGCCGTTTATAGGATGGCCAACCCTTAGATGGCAAAATGGGAATCATTCAAAGACTTAAATAATTCACAATAATAATAAATAAATCGAATAATTAAACTACAATGCTCTCATGAAAAGTAAGTTAAAATGAATTAAAAGGGGCCTACACGGTGGAAAAAACGATAAAGAATAATAAATAAAATGAGATACTTAAGAGAAATACATCTTGCTTGAAAACGGACCCAGTAAACAATGGACGAGACAAGAAATCATCCCGGACCAGGGATAAAAAAAAAAGTTTAGGCAGCTAATGGAAATGACTTGTACAATTGTTCATCCTTTTTTTTTATGTTTCACAAATTAACAGGCCTAACATATTCATAAATCTACTTTTAAAACATTAAATCTTGCTACACCCTCCGCTGCTCCTATAGGTAAGGCCCCTAAAACTACAGGACAGGGAGGACGTAACGTACATTTTATAAATGACAACAGATAGAATAGCATTGTTTTATATCATATATATTTTAATTTGCTCAAAGCAGAAAACAGACAAAGGAACATTTGGCCTTAATTCAAAAACCTTCCAATAGCTACTACTGTAAAAGAAAACATTGCATCATATAATGTACCGTCTTTCAGGTATCTGGTAGTACATGACTTAAGGTCTTTCAAACATAGTTACCCAACAACGGTTACAAATATAAATAAGCCTATTGATACCCATGAACAAAGGTATAGGATTTACTGTACAAAAATACTGTGTGATATCTCGTGTCCCCCTAATTACTTCAATTCAAAGTTTACATTAGTTACAAGGATAATTCGTGGATATAATCCATGACACAGCGAATCAAACGCAAGAAGTTGCGTAGCCGCTAAATAGTTTACTTTAATTCGAGAATGTAACGTCTAATGGTTACAACACTATAGGTAATAATTAACAATGACAGTCTTGACATTTCCATATTATCAATATATGCCTCTATGACCCTGGACAATAGTATGAAATATAAATTATTTTAAGCGTAACTCCTCCATTACTCTGCTTGAGTTATAACAATTTTAACTTTATGACAAAACAGGTCTATCTCCCAAGACGCTAACATAAGGACTGTTCTACATATTACATTAGCTAATATCAAACGAAATATCTCCATAGTGTTGACTCAAAGATTTAACAATTTACATTATAAGTCTATTCTCCATGACCCCAAAACAACATTAGCTATATAAATTAAATTAAATAATGCCAGACGCGATTTCCCCATGGCGTTGGCTCAATGATTTAACTATTTACTCCATAAGTCTCTCTTCCATGACCCCAATAAATAGTTAGTTCTATAAAATAAATTAAATTATATCAAACATAATATTTTCCTAGGTCTTTCCTCCATGACCCCGACACATAGTCCGCTCTATCGAAATGCTCTTTCGATAAGGCTCAATTCAATAATACAATTAACATTCTCCTATATATTGAGTCTAGAGAACAAGAAAGGGGGGTGGGAGTGTTCACATTCTAGTCAGCCACGCAGTACAAGGCATTACGTCATCATGCCGTAATTTCACAAGTCTTCCTGGTCGCTGATTGGATGTCTATCGTCGCAATGCAGTTGTTTACGATTCTCCGACTGCTGTTGAAAACATCCAATGTCAGGTGAGGGTGGCCTTATCCCCCCTCCAGGGGGCAATACAGGGCGTGTTGGTTTCGTGCCTGGACTCTTGGAAAACATCGCCCAGTGTTAATATTATTCTCGGGCCGGGTTGATCATCTAGTACGGACTCTTCTAGTCGTGGTCGCCCCACGCTTCCACATTGGTGTTTTTGACTTGGTAGTAATCTAGTGAGGCCAGCTTGGAGATCCGAAGGTACGTGAAGAACAGTTTATTTAGTAGACAGTTGATATTGAATATTTAGGAATGCTGATTTGATGTATGATTTTTGGGGCTACATTGGGCTACAATAGTGAAGTTTACTATTGTAGGATACGTCAAGGTTTTTTTTGGAGCGGGTAGTATGCGTTAAGCGATTGAACGTGGAATATCAGGTTGGGTGGGGTAGTAATTGTACAATACGAAGATTGTATTGTTACAATCTGACCATGGTATTAAATTAACAAAACATTATTTAATTATTGATCCACCCCAATAAAATATGTGAGTCAAAAGATGCAAAGTCAAATTTGTTGTTGTCATTCTTCCATTGTCTGACAGAGCATAGATCAAAACAGTTTCCAGCGTAGTTTCACTCACTTCCACTTGCCACACTACAAATAAATAGTTCAAGTTTAGTTCTTATTTTTGAGGCTAGGAAATGCCATGACACCCCATCGCAAACAATCGTCATAGTACTAGAGCCATCTTTGGTTTTCTAATTGTACACTAATTAACCCTCTCAGGAGTTAAATTGGGTACAACCTTGCTGTACACCAGTATCTGAAAACAGAAGTTGTCTTTATATGCCTAGACCTATATGCCCGTCACTTTGCTATATAATGCTAAGTTTAAAAATATATATGCTACAAAACGCAATTTATCAAAAACCAAAATGCTATTTAAAAAAAATATATCCTAAAAAACGGTGTATGTCTTCCTAAACCAAATTTGAATATGTACATTAAATATAAATTAAGTTTACACTTAAATTTAAGTCAACTTTACACACAGTGTCTATTCAAAGTGTGAAATTTTGGCATCAAGGGCAAAAGGTTTTGGAAAAACCAAATGATGCAAAGATGTTATATTTGGTACTTGGGCAGCTTTATTAAGTGAACTAAATATTATTTTAATCAACCTTTAATAAAATGCACAAATATAACTGATCGAAGCTAAAGTCACTACACTCCATGGTTAATTATTTTTATTATATTTTTATAGTCCACCAAAGCGCGTAATAAAAGGTGTTATAAGTAGATTAACAATAAATTGTGTTCAAACAGTGACGGAACCAGAAAAAAATGACAGGAGAGATACAATGTTTCCAAAAGCTATCCTGCTAATATACCTTAACCTGTAAGCTATGTATAAAAGCAAAAACCCTCATTCACTCATTATTAATTCTCTCACTCCCCGAATAGCTAGAGGGTTGAAATTTGACATTGCTATACATCAGAGTGTACTTAGAAAAACTATGAATCTAAAAATAAGAAATTTAAAAAATGAAGCTCCAGAAAAAGGGCCGTTATTAGGAAAAAAAAAATAATTAAAATATTGCAGACAGGTAGCCAAATAAATCTTAAAATTTGAAATTTCTAAGAGTTAATTGAATAAAGGAGTTAAGGGGAGTTAAAAATTTCAAAGAATAATAATAAACAACTAGTTTCCAGTATGGAAGAAAACTAAAATTCGACAGGCTTGTAAAAAGACAACTAATTAGAAAATGAGGTCTGAAAATGTTGTATTTTTAATTGGGACTTTGGGAAATGAGGGGTGGGGAGTTTGGTGTGTTCAACCTAAGCAGAAAAACATTTTAAGATGGGTTAGAAAATTTAAATTTGGCAGGCAGAAGGACAACTCCAGATAACCATATTAGTGTTAGAATTTGAAATGCCTATGTAAGAGTTGTTTAAATGGTAAGAGAGGCAATTTACAATATCCAAAACTAATATAAACAACTAGTTTTCTGTGTGGTATGAAACTGAAATTAGACAAGAAGGTATCAGGAACACTTAAACCATTTCAAAAGATAGATGGTGAAATGGAGATTTTCAAAATTCCAAAAACTAAATAGTAAATTAATTTTCAGTGTGGTAGAAGAGTGAAATTGGTCAGGTGGGTATAAGGACCACCCCAACAGCCATCCTGAAGTTTCAATGATTCCTATAACTGATATTAAAAAAGCTTTTATGTTGTGATATAAAATAAAAGTTTGACACGTAAGTAAAAAGACATTCTCAGAAGGCCAAATGATGTATGAAAAATACCCGACCAAACAACGAAGGGTACATCAGCTAGTATCTCTATATGGACCAGTTAAGGTGCCCACAGTTGTAGATCCAGGGAAAGAAACTACTTCCCCTGACCCCCTGGCTTCCCCCACTCATGCACAATGTCATGACCTTCAACATTCCATTTTACATGGAAATGCCAGTAAAGTATAGAACACGAATAGTTTAAAAATAATACCCCCAGGCAACTAACTGATATTGTAGGCAATATATCACACTGACAAATTTAGCACTTCATGACAATACATTATTCATTGCCGACTTAAAGATCACTGTTATTATACATTTTAGTGTAATCAATATAATATCAACTAGCTTATCTAAGATCAGGGTAGGTAAGGTGAATTTTAATTAAATGTAGTTCTTGTAAAAATAATGAAAAACTTCAAATAGGTCAGGTGTCAGAACACAAAAATATATCGAATTGTAAAAAAAAATCCCTCTTTTGATCACTTTATTTTAGAGCTATACAAAGAGGATAACAATTACAAACATGTTAAAAAAAAGGTATATTTGGCTTATAACTTATTGGCTCTATAAAAATATATTTCAAATAAAACATGATTTTTATTTTTAATAGAACTTTAACTTAACTCAACTTAAGTTTTTTTGTATATCAAATAGTTGCAGATATATGATCAAAATTGGAAATTCATGTTTCTGTAATAATACCCTCAAAGTAATTTTCATGTGGAAACGAGAGTTTCAATTTTGTTTATCATACTAAACCGTGTATAGATAAAAAATGTAATCAAATTTGTTAAAACGAATTTTGAGAAAATCGAATTTATCTCTTTTTCCCATCAGTAAACTACCCTTAATTATAGGACTCAATATCTAATTTCAAAAATTACTTGGGGGAACCTTATGAAAATCCTAGATAGCAAGTTTTAGACAGATCAATAAGTTGGTTGCAGCTCTAGGCCGAGATATAGACAGGCATAGAGAGGGCATCGCCAAAAACACTTTTTCAGTTTCAGGGGGTCATAAAACATCAACAGTGATCAAACTCTTAGTCCATTTTTTTTTACGATCACAATAATTCTTTCTCTGAGGGATAGAGAGAGGGTAAAAAGCACGCAAGAGTTGAGTTATTTGTCAATATCTCCTTTCCTCTTAGTTTTACAGTAAAAAGAGTCATCACCAATATTCAACATAGTTATTAAATTATATACTATATAAATACTAGCAAAACCAGTGCGATAACATGCTAAAGAAAACAAAATTAGTAGTAAAGGAAATATTTAACTTGTAGTCATGATCCACTTAGCACTCTTACTTTCAGAATATGATGGTTATTTGGCGTTTACAACTAATGCCTAAAAGTTTCAAATTTTAAAACTTATTTTGTTATATGGAATTGCACTTCTATTCTTGCCAAATTTGATTTTTTTATAGGAATTACAATTAAAGATATTAAATTTTCAGACTTTTACAGATAAGTTTTGGAATTTTGTTAGTCCTAAACGCTTTCTTCAACCTATTCTTATTGACAATATAAAGCTTTCATTCTCTGCTTAGCAATTAAAAATAGTTTAAAACAGGTTTGGTCAAAACCAGATAAGAAACTATAAATTTAATAACCGAACCAAAATTTCAATTTTTTTTTGTCAAAATAAAGGTGTCATGCATGGTTTGAACTAATTATAGATGGTTTATAACTGGTTTGGTCCAAATCTGTTAAGAACCGATGATGAAGTTTATCGGCAGAAAAATGTATGATCACTTTGTATTATTATGTATTGGGGGTGGGGGGGACCTCAAAATGTACAGAACTAATATAAACAATTATATCCCAGTGTGGTATAACAATGAAATTTGGCAGGCAGGTGAAAATATTAGATCCAAATAACTATAAGAATCTGAACATTTAAAAAGAATACTTTTAGGTGTGGTAGAAAATTTAAATTTGGCTCACAGGTAGAAAGACATCTTCATAAAACCGAATGAATCTTAAAATTATAATGGTTTAAGCGGGAATTATAGATAATTATGGTGGGTTGGGAGGCTTAAAATTTCCAAAACTAATAAAAACTACTAACATAACAATTTTGTTTGGTATGGTTGGGCACTTACTATAAAGTACTTTCAATTTACTTCATTTTTACTATTTTAGATAATAAATTTAAACTATTTCTTTTGGTGTTCATTGCAACAATGTCTCCACTGTTAATAATAATAATAATAATAATAATAATAATAATAATAGCACCACGTCTTACTACCTGTTCGGGTTATACGCTTTAAGTACTAACTATGCTAATGGATTAGGAATTGGGAAGGTTGAATTAAAGGAAGTGAACCCGCATTTGCGTGGAGGGAGAGTGGAAAACCATTTAGGAAAAACCACCCCCAGTTTACCCGACCGAGATTCAAACCTCAATCTCCTCGTCCTCAGAAGTCGAGTTCAACATGTTTAGCGCGTTAGCCAACTACGCCACCGAGGCGGGTGTTTTCAACTGTTAACGTATTTGCAGTTGTGCCTTAAATTTAGGTATTTTTTCAGTTAATTTATGATTTTACATGTAAACTAGGTGTATCTCATTTTGTTTATTAGATAGTAAATTGAAACTTTTTTAATTGTAACAATGTCTCCACGTAATTAAGCAAATCCTGATGCGAGGGCAACAAAATTTTAAAAATGTATATTATTTTGGATCCATCCTAACTATAGGTAGTCATTAATATGTCGCTTTATCGACATATTAAAAAAAATCCTCGCCTCATATGTGTCCGAGATTGTGTTTTTGGTAGTTTAGGAGAGTCGCTAGAAAAAAAAATTATGTTAGCCAAGGAAAGCCTTGGGCAGACTGTAATTGTTAATATGTCCAGAATTTTATAAAGCTCTCTGCATGATACAATATTTCATTTTAAGATTAAAAGCGATGTAAAATTATTACTATACAGTAGGTTGAAATGTTGTATGTACAAAAAAATATTGATACTTTAGATATGGTTGCGCTATCAGTTTTGGGAATGTTGAAAGTTTAAGATTTAGATGCTGATAAGTCCCAAGTGAAAGAATGTATTGCATATTAATTCGTTTGAAAGAAACTAAGACGTATTGTGATTTAAGATGCAGCATTTATCGGCATAAAGCTACAATAAATAATAAACCTACAAGACTGAATTAACACAAAAGATTCAACTCACCAAGCCCCATTCATCAGTGGCCCTCCCCAGTGAACTTCGTGCACAACTTTCAGCGAACAATAACAACATCAAACTAACCAAGCGAGCAGTGTGTAGACTCACACCAAGAATTAGCGTGAGGCATGCTGGGAAAGCATGACGTATAAAGTGGTGATGTGGCCGGGAAACTATTGTTCGATAGTCTTCCACAATATGCTAGAACCTTCGACGTCCGTCTGGTTACCCCTTCCCACCCCTCCTTGTGCATGTTCACCTATGTGTTGTCTTCCCTCTTCCCCCTTTCCGAGCTAGAATAGAAATCGTATATAATCATGTAACATGTATTGGCTTTTTACTCTTGTCAGGATAGCGTCCTTGGACACATCAGGTGTCGAGGATGAACAGAAGGTATAAAATCATATTTTGGCCTCTATACTGTCTAAATTACGTTTCGGTTATTATTGCTGTTAGTTAAAATTAAATTATATAATCATGGCTAGGAACAGCATATTTAACTTTGGTTTGATTAGAAATAATAAATCATATTTTTTACAAGTTGTTAAGTTGGTAAAATGAACACATAGTTCTATTTATTTGAATTCAGGAGTTCAGATGCGTATTTTTGAACTGATATCAAAAATAGGTAATGGACATGTTCCTTGTCGAATAAAATGTATACCCCGTGTGGTGTAAAATGTTTAGGTGTTAAAAAGGTTAGGTTTTGGAAGAATATGAAACTTAAGAGCCCATCTGGCCGTAAAGTTAAATTATTACATCTCAATATTTCGGGAATTATCCCCCTTTTGTAAATGGTCGTAATGACTAATTTGTTTACTTTTATGAAAGTCTAATTGTATTGAGAACGGTCGAGTGAGACCTATTGAGCTAAGTTTCTAATGTTATACATTAGTGTTCAAATCTGGGTGACCCATTGTTCTAATTGTAGCTACGTGTTGATAGTTATCTTGGGATGTCGAGTGAGGCATATTGTTGTAATAGTTATGATATACTATATTATATATATATATATCCATTTATATTTCTCCCTTGTAAATCATGAGGGATTGTTAATTGTAAATGATTGGATATATCCTTATGATATACAGTTATGTTCATGAATCTATCCCACTATTTAACTTTAACATTTTTATATGTTTATTTATCTACTGTTTATCTAAATAAACTATTTAATATCAAATGTGAATCCCTATCTTCTCGTAATGATGAACCTATATATGATGAAAATATCACGTCCTCTATCCCAGATCTTGGCTTACTTCCAAGTCCTACAAATAATGTTTGTAGAGTAAGTTCATGGAAGCAGAATGACCTATATGCCGGAGTACGGCCTATTTGTCATATGATATCCTATTGGCTCCTCTGCAATTATTGTCTGTTTTTGGTTTTTTGTACTTATATTGTCTACCCGCCTTTATTTATTTTTGGGAAAATAAGGGCGAGGTTACAAAGATATGGGTAGATTCTCAATTTTTTTTTAAAGGTGATCCAAGCTGTTAATAACACCTTTGAGACTATCATATATATATAAGTTATAAATAGTGTTAGCTGTGTTCTAATACTAATGTATAGTACATAATACATAAATTAGTATTTTCAATTCCTGTTCCTTTAACTTGAGAGCTCACGGCTATAAATAAAGACCTATAAAATGCCAAAATTACTTTGAAAGTAAAAGAATAAAATTTATAGACATAAAGGTCTGACTCACAAAAAAAAGTTTGATTTGTTAAGTGCACCATGAGGTATTTTAAATTAATAAGCTTATTATTCACCCTGTAATAATTGTCAGTGGGGATCCTCTGTCCGGCCAAAAATATCTCAAAAACAATAAAGGCTAGGAAGCTTAAATTTGATAAGCAATCAGTTCTTACCCCAAAAAGGTGCATGAGTACCTTAACGACCTTAAGTTCCCATGGGGACCCCCAAAATAGGGGGTTTACAAAAAACCAAAGCAAAAAAAAATCTAAAAAGCTGAAATTTTTCAGGTAGTATAGCCTCTAACCCAAAGTTTTAAAAAATCAATATAATTAATATAAATAACTAATTTTAAGTGTGGTAGAGGATTTAACTAGGTATTTAACTAGGTCATCAGGTGACCAGTAACCAAGAAAGTCTGTTTTTTTTATGAGATACCACTATAGGATACTGAATGAACCATTTCAGAAGCAGCGGAACTTAATTTGGTCAGGGGAGGAGCAACTACAACAACCAAAAAGAGATTCAGGGATTTGCTTCCTCCGATGCATGTTTGAAAATTAAATGTCCCGAAAAGCTATGTGGCTGATTCATTGAAAATTTGATTATTGTTATAACCTATTGGGAGTATTCATAACTAAATGATATATTTATGTTATTTGTAATTAAAAAATAATTTAAGATATTTGTACTATTGCCTACTGTGATTAAGAGGTGTAAGATACTAAAACTATAATATTATCTCTAGAAGAGTATGTGAATAGGTTTAGAAGGGAACTAAAATGACTAGGTATATGGTCACAGAGAGAACCTGAATTGAGGACGATAATCTGGAAACTAAGGGGGAACTCCCAACAAATATCTAAAATACTTTTACTACTAACCTCCTTAAATCTGATGGTAGTTATTATTTAATAGATTTGTAAATTTTTCTCCTATTAGAATAAAGGTTGTTTGTTACAACAAAATTTATTTGGTTTTTGTAAATCCAGCCATTAAAAAGATAAAAAATATTGAACTTCAACGTTTTAAAATAATTTTTATGATTTTTCTTCCAGGATTACGCCCAAAATACCTTTTAAAAAATTTGATGTGTCTGTTTCCAAAAAGATTGTCTCTTTGGCTATTTCCTGAATAATTTAGATTTTTTTAAATATTAAAATATGTATTTTAATTAATAATTTAAACAAGGGTCATATTAAAAAAAGCATATTTATTAATTAAAAATAAACTTAAGAAAATATGTAAACAATTATTATTTCACCCCCTGCATAATTGAATACCTTTTAACCTGAATAGTTTTCTGAACCAGTACATCAAGTGTGGTATTTTTTAAAAGAGAATATCGTTGTTTTTAAATTTGAGTCTACCGGCCGGGTGCTGTGTGTCTCTTGAAGCCATTTCCTCCACAGCTCAACGACCCACTAACTCCCCTCATAGTTCCATGAGGGTTTGTTGCAAATGATGTCCCAAACTGGTTTTCAAATCAACATTCTTCAGTGAGAATAGTTTTAATGGTTTTTTGTTGTTTTTTTTACTCTAAAAATGCAATACATTTTAAGTATTATTATTTTATATATTTAGTATATGTGTGAATAGTTTTTTTGTGTTAATATATTTGTGATAGTTTCAATCAAATTTTGCCAAGTTTCACTAAGTAAACTAGTTTGAGACTTCTGTGCTAGGGGTCCGGGGTTCAAACCTCACTCCTAGCAGAGATTTAACTTATTGCCAAACCATTCCTTCACCTCTGACCAGACGTGTATTAATCACAACTTGTGAATGTGTGGAATGCCAGGCCTCCACATTGGTTCGGATCTCACGTTAAACTGTAGGTCCTCCATTTGATCTCACAATCACTCCTACCATTGCACATTAGCGTAAGTGTGTATAACATGAACGTGGTGCTAATAATAATATAATTAAAACGGTGCCCATGGGGAACAAAACACCACCACACTCTAAAGTACAAAATTCCAAACAAATAAATGAAATAGCTATTCCTCGATAAGTGTTTGAATTTAAATTGTATCTATATCGAATATGAAACAGGTATTTAGATTAGCTAACAATATATACAGTTTTACTCCTAATAGTTTATTAATAGTAATAATAAACATGTATTTTCTCATTTATAACTTTTTATTAGAATTATTAATATTTTATTTCATGCAACGTAGGAACTAGAACTATTATGTTCGTAAGAAAATGTTTTCATAAATCACAACACTAATAAATATTTTAAAGAGATATTTTATCGAACAATTATTCAATAGATCTGAATCGTTGGAAGCGCGAGGTAAGTTTCAGGATCATGTTTAGTTTGCTCGTAGCTGGAAGTTCTGGGTTCAAATCTCAGCCACGTGAACCGAGGGCTGTTCTTCCTTAAATGTTTATCCATGCTTCCTTCACGCAAATGTGGATATGCTTAATTTAATATATATTTTCCTTAGCTCTACTCCATTATTATAATTAAAATGTGTATAACACAGATGGATAGTAGCAGGGCCGGATTAATGACAATAATTGGTTTGGTGTTAAACGTCTTGTTTTGATTATTTGAATTTTTATTGCGTGGGTAAGGAACGGTCCAACTAGAAGTTTTATTTATTTGTTTTATTTAATGTGCGTTTTCTGAACCAAATGATCATATAAGCACACGAGAATTTCTATGAGTGAGATAGAAAGGGCCTAACTATTTTTCCGGGGAAGCTATTTTCCCAAACCTTTACAGGGTTATCTTACATACCACAATCCACATGGGAGTAATGGCTTTACTTTCCCTCCAAAATAAGTTATGCTATGAATTGTTATCACTTGAAAGAAATCCTTTGACCCCGGCGGAGTTTCAACCCACGAACATCGGGTCTTGAGGCGAGCACTTTACTCCAAGACCAGTGAAGTCGACCAAACGGCTAGCATTATTATATGATTGAATGCTAAAGTATAAAGATAGCACCACAAACACAACACCAACTATTGTTCTGAGAATAGGAATAACAATCTTAACTAAAATCATTCATGGCTGCACTAGTGAGTACGTAAACTAAATGCAAGTCTCATTTAGTCTAGCCTACTGGCAACGGGGAGATCACGGTTCAATTCGCTGCCGGTCATTCTCGAGTTATTTTTTCTAAATGTCATCTTTTTATTTCTATATGCAAGTACAGGTACATTTTCACCTACATTCTACCTTCATCACCCCTACCCTATTAAGGGGAGTAAATGTGTATAGCCCGAACGGTTAGTAAGGCAATGAGCTAAAAATTAAGTCGAAAAACGTCGAGCAGGACCTTATCTAGGGAGTTGTGCTAATTATAGGAGCCAAATAGCTATTGTGTTAACTTGTATGAATTTTTTTAATCTGCATATTGTTCCTCATTCAAAAAATGAAAAAAAGACTTTACACGAATCATACATTGAGGAGCTTTGATCGTAATATCACCACTCCTCTTTTGATTAGAAAAGATGTCAAATATATATTGTCAATAGAAATATTGTGTTTATTTCCAAGAGATTCTTAAATATTTTAATCCTATAAACTCATTAGGTAAATACAAATATTTATGGTGATTTAAAAAAGTAAACTAAGATTAAGGCTTATCTTAAAGTGGGTTTAATTAGTGAAGAATTTTTTTTTTAAACTGTTGTTTCCACAAGCTACGGGAATTTTTAAAATAGTATAATGACTGGCCGCATGTATTTGAAACATAAATTTTGAGTTGACAACTACAAATATGTTTTATGTAACATACTGTTTTTGTTTTGACAAATGCTGTTCATTTTTACTAATTTATTTTAAACAAATATTATTTAAGCGAAGTTTTTTTTTGTTGCCACTACATGAACGTCATTGTTCAACGCTCGATTTATTTATCTGACCATAACATACATAATAACTGTCCAGATAGCTAGACATTCTTTTGTGACTAAATATTATATTGTGTTTACTGGGGAGGGGGCTAGAGAAGAGACTTATTTCAAATAATGGTTTAGGGTGGAATCATCTCACATGTATAATTTACTAGCAGGCTGATACATTCTTTGTATTATATCAAACTATTCAAATTAGGACGTTCAACATCCGGCTGCTAGCATTTATATAATTCCTCCTTGAACAGTACCAAGCTAACTAGGGCAATCATAATTTAAATTTCACGCTCAGCGTTCACTCATAATGTTGAAATTTTAACACTTACCTTATTCTCTGGAGTAGTCCCCCTACCTTTTCGCCAAATTTCAATTTTATACCTAAGTTAAAACGTCTTTCTTATTTTGACCTCGTCCTCCAAGTCCTGGAGCCCAATTTTGAAACTCATCATTTTGTAAATTTTCCACGTTAAATGAGGTGGTCATTCTAAAGATCTTCAAAATTTCAATTTTTCATCCTATCTCGAAGGGTCTTAGATTTTTCTGAACACACACCTAAACTCATTTTTGTTTTTTATATATTACTAACATGAAGTACAGCTTTGCCAGGGAGAACATTTTAGGCTAACTAAAATGATTTAAAAGAGTAAAAATTAAATCAAATTAATTTTTAAAGGTTATGTAATAAGTTAAAAATAAGGTTTAAGTATATAAAAGGGTGAAGAATTATGGTTTTATGACTGCACCACGATGGGCGCCATTTGAAGTATTATGGTTTTATTAGCTGATAATTGGACGCTAATTGATGTGTTGCTGTTTAATTAGCTGATAATTGCCCCATGATCGAGCACTAATTAGAGCGGTTCGGTACCTTGATGATATAATTGGTAATTATAGCCCTGTGATTGAGCGCCAATTGTTGAACTCTTGAAAATATACACATTATTAGGTTAGATGTGATTTTATTTTAATGTCACTATTGTTTTGGTCGTAAAACTGATCATGTTAATAATTTCGAGACGCGACTGATAATGATAACACGAACATACGTATTGAAGGTCACAGTGAGTGATCCAGTGCTCATCTGACACTGCTAGTGATTTCACCACGCCGAGCATATAACTCTCCTCAAAAGAACATTCTAGAAGATGGTGTTAAAAAATTAAAATACAACAACAAATAAATCTTGGTGGCAGTAGAAGGTCCGAGAGCCGGAAGCTGCCTCAAATTACCTTTTAAAATTTCTATTCGAACTTTCCAGAACAGGAAGCTATTATTTAAAAACGGCACCATACAAACTGCTAGACATCAAACTGCTCGACAAGCTATAAAAAAATTATTTGGAAGGCTGGGTGGGTTAAGTGGCCGACACGACTTGGACCAACTGCTAGACAAGCTCAAGTATAGGAGTACAAAGTGATAGACAACCAAGCGATACGAGAGAACAAATCTGTAAAAAGACCAACTGCTAGACACGCAGAAACGACATGGACCAAGTGATCGACACGAGCTGGACCATGTGATAGACAACCAACCGGTAGACAAAATGAAAACAATTATTTGGAAGGATGGGTGGGTCAAGTGGCCGACACGAGAGGACCAACTGCTCGACAAACATCGAGATGAATCCTGTTAAGAGTGGTCTAAGTGACAGAACAGTTAATTCAATACACGCTTGTCCTTGTTTACACTCAAATAATTTTTTCCCCCTAACCCGTCAGCTTAACCTCACACTACTTGACATATTTGTTTAGGGTTTGCTAAAGTAAGAATGTAGGTGAAAATAACTCGAAATAATGATAACATTATAAAAGAATATCACGAATTGAATTGTTTTCGAACGGATCTAAAGATTTTGCTTAAAATGTATATGTAGGTATTTTTTGCCTAAATAACACTGTATGCTATGTGTAAGTATTGT